>CAMZMU010000087.1:9923391-10121930 GCA_947311845.1 Poa pratensis | reverse complement strand
AAAGGCGTTAAAGAAAAGCGCTTATGGGAGGCAACCCATTTTATTTTTCTGCAATTTTTCTTTTATTGAGTCAAGGAGTTTGTTTACTTCTGTAGCAACTCCTTTGTATCTTTATTTTCTCGCATTGTTGTGCCAAGAGTAGCCTCTAATGATAAGATGATGCTTAATTTTGATTGCTGCGCAGAAACAGATTTTTGCTGTTCACTGTACGAAATTCCTAAAATCACCAGATTGTTAAAAATCTGAAATTTTTGTGCGTAATCTTTATGAATGTCTGAAACTTTCATTAGTTCAGAGTTTCTCGATCTGAGCGTCGTAAGTGCCTCGAAAAAATTCGTCTTTGCGGACTGTTCTGTTTTAGACAGATTATGCCTTTTTATTTTTCGCATTCTCTCTTTTACTAGTGTTGAGTGAAATTCTTTTTTGGGTGAAAGAGCTTCACATAACATCAGTGCTGTAGCTAATGTCTAAAGTAACAATACATATTGCGTCTTTAGACATGTGAATTTTTGATTATGCACTAACCCTCTAATGAGATCTACTTTGAGTTTGGTGTGACGGAAGTTTTCAAGGGTCAAGAGAGAAGGATGATATAATAGGATCAAGAAGAGTGAAGAGCTTAAGCTTGGGGAGGCTCCCATGGATCTCCCCAGCATATTTCAAGAAGACTCAAGCGTCTAAGCTTGGGGATGCCCAAGGCATCCCCTTCTTCATCGTCAAAATTATCAGGTCATCTCTAGTGAAACTATATTTTAATTCTTTCACATCATATGTGCTTTTCTTGGAGCGTCTGTGTGCTTTTATTTTCAGTATTGCACTTTTATTTTCAATAAAGCTTGACTGGACCCTAGCATTCTTGATTGGGAGAGAGACACGCTCCGCTTTTTCATGAGAATACTCCTATTCTTCACTTATATTTGTTGAGTATTCATATCTAGCGCTGTTCAGCTTTTAGCTCTTGTTTTCATGTATCTCTTGTCAGAGCTATTAGCTTTCTTTTGTAGAAAGTACTCTCTTGCTTCACTTATATTTGTTTGGAGAGTTGATGAAATAAATTGATTGGTGTTTGGTTGGTTCAGAAAATGTTGCATGTGGTAATTGGTATAAGGAAAAACTTGCTTAATCTTGTAGATCACTAAAATGGATAACTTGATGCTTGTCAATTGTTTTGAGTTAACAAGTAGATCATGATTAAATTGTGCATCACATGAGTTAAGCCTATTAGTGAAGAACTACCGTAAAGCTTGTTGAAAATTTGGTTTGCATCGGTGGTACTCTAAGGTCTAGATATTTTCTAATAACAGGGTTTGGTTAACAAGGAAGACGGTATGAAGTCTTATAACGTTTGCAATATGTTTGTCATATAAAACTTGGTGTACGGGTTGATATTCTTGTTTGCTTACATAACCTTGCTAGCCTAAACTCTGTACTGAGAGGGAATGCTTCTCGTGCATCCAAATCCTTGAGCCAAAATCCATGCCATTTGTGTCCACCATAACTACCTATATGTGGTATTTCCTTGCCACTCCAAGTAAATTTTTCATGTGCTACCTTTAAATTATTCAAAATGTTATTATTCCCTTTTTGTGTCAATGTTTACTAGCTCATGAGGAATTAGTGTGGTTATTCTTTATTCTATTTGTCGAGTGGACTTTTACACCTGGACTAGTGGCATATACATCCGCTTATCCAATAACTTGCAAAAAGAGCTGGCAACGGGGTGCCCAGTCCCAATTAATTACAACTTTAACCAATTAATTCTCTTCACACTTTTGCCCTGATTCATCAGTAAGCAATGACAAACAGTGAAATACCTGAATGTGTGTAAACCAAAGAGAAAGAGGGATGATCTGCCTTGCTGGTAGAAATAACGTCCTTCATGGGAGCCGCTCTTAAAAGTCCGTTCGACAGGTAGAATACTGTTCTCACCCGCTACCATTCGTTGACAATTAACAAACACCTCTCAAAAATAGATACTCCTCCATGGTATGTGATTGATGGAAGGCACCCGAGGATTCGGTTAGCCATGGCTTGTGTTAGCAAGGTTGGGAGGAGTATCAAATATTTTATGCAATCTCTATATGCTTTCAAAAACCTAAAAGCTCTAGCACATGATTTAATCCCTGCTTCCCTCTGCGAAGGGCCTTTCTTTTACTTTTATGTTGAGTCAGTTTTCCTATTCTTTCTGTCTTCCACAAGCAAACACTAGTGTCAACTTTGTTACAACATGCGTTATATGCAATGTATTGGACTTGTTATACTACTTTGTGTTGACAATATCCATGAGATAAATATGTTGAAAGTTGAAGCAAATGCTGAAACTAAATTCTTCCTTTGTGTTGATTAAATACCTTGTTAGAAACTATTGCTTTATGAGTTAACACTTATGCAAAACTGTTTGATGCTTGTCTCGAAAGTACTATTCATGAAAACGTTTAGCTTGTGTGATTCATTGTTTACTCATTATCTATTTGAGCAAATTATAGACCATTGACTTGGATCACTTCATTCATTTACATGTGCCTTGCAATATTATATGATCAAGATTATGATAGTAGCATGTCACCTCAAAAATTATTTGTTTTTATCGTTTACCTACTCGAGGACGAGTAGGAACTAAGCTTGGGGATGCTGATACGTCTCAAACGTATCTATAATTTTTGATGTTCCATGCTTGTTTTATACCAATTGCTACATGTTTTGCATCTACTTTATATCACTTTTATACATTTTTTGGGACTAACCTATTAACAAGATGCCGAAGTGCCAGTTCCTGTTTTCTGCTGTTTTTGTATTCCAGAAAAGCTAGTCTGGAAATATTCTCGGAATTGGACGAAACTACACGGGTCCCTATTTTTCCAGAACACCTGACGGACGAAAGAGCGAGGAGAGGCCCACGGGGCCCCACACGCCAGGGCGCGGGCCCCCTCTGCCGCGCCCTGGGGTGGTGTGGGCCCCCGGTCTCCAGCCGCCGCCCTTTCGCCTACTTATTCCCCCCGACGCGAAAACCCTAAGTACCTGAGCAAATATCCACGAAAAGTTCCAGAGACGCCGCCGTCGTCAACCCTAGCTCGGGAGGGTTCAGAACCTCTTCCCGGCACCCTGCCGGAGAGGGGAATCGTCACCGGAGGCTTCTACATCGCCATGCCTGCCTCCGGAGTGATGCGTGAGTAGTTCATCCTTGGACTACGGGTCCATAGCAGTAGCTAGATGGTTGTCTCTCCACTTTGTGCCATCATGTTTAGATCTTGTGAGCTGCCCTACATGATCAAGATCATATTATTGTAATGCTACATGTTGTGTTTGCTGGGATCCGATGAATATTGAATATTATGTCAAGTTGATTATCAATCTATCTTATATGTTATTTAAGATCTTGCATGCTTTCCGTTACTCGTAGATGCTTTGGCCAAGTAGATGCTTGTAACTCCAAGAGAGAGTATTTATGCTAGATAGTGGGTTCATGTCTCCGTTTAACCTGGGACAGTGACAGAAAGTTCTAAGGTTGTGGATGTGCTGTTGCCACTAGGGATAACCTAACGATGCTATGTCCACGGGCATATGTGTTTGTTTACATTACGCACTTTACTTAATGCAATTATCCGTTGCTTGCAACTTAATACCAATGGGGAACTCGGATGACAACCCGGCGGTGGATTATTAGTCATAGATGCTGTTGGATAACGATCTATGTATTATGTCGTAATGCCCAATTAAATATCATAGTAGTCAACATGTCATGTATATGCATTGTCATGCGCTCACTATTCGTCAATTGCCCAGCTGTAATTTGTTCACCCAACATGTTAGTTATCTTTTATGGAGAGACACCACTAGTGAACTGTGGACCCCGGTCCATTCTTTTACACTGATTAAACAACCACAAACTGCAAACTGTTCCTTTTTCATTCTCTGCAATTTAATACTCATTTTCCACACCATACGTTTAATCCTTTGTTTTCAGCAAGCCAGTGAGATTGACAACCTCACTGTTTCGTTGGGGCAAAGTAGTTTGATTGTGTTGTGTGCAGATTCCACGTCAACAGTCCAGACTCCCTCAACAACACTATTTTTCTGGCGCCGTTGACAACCTTCTGAAGAGTTGCTGCTCCTACTGGTTCGATAACCTTGGTTTCTTTCTGAGGGAAAACTTGCTGCTGACTACATCATACCTTCCTCTTGGGGTCTCCCAACGAACGTGTTTCACGTCATCAAGCCACGAGGGCCAAACGAGTGGGCCACACGCGGCCACAGTACCTGGCCACGTGGGCCACCCCCGTTTGGTCCTCGGACCTCCGTTTGTTCGCTTCCTTCGCCCACAGGTCTTCTTCCTTCCAAATATTGACGCCCGTAAATTTCCAGGTGATTTCGTTGACGTTTGGGTCCCTGAAACATTAAAATAAGAAAACGGGTTTTCTGCCTGTGCAGGGTTAATTCCATAAAAATAGGAAATAAATGAATATTCCCAAAAATCATTATAAAACATTGATATAACTCTTATATGATGCAAATATGATTGGAATATGATGAATAAAGTGCAAAGTTCATGAATGCATTTTACATGCATCAGTGACACACACATATCATTGTTGTCATTCATTTGACAACCAGTTTCAGAGTGCACAGTGGACTGCATCTCATCTTCAAAGATAGAGAATTATACATCATCAACACGGTATTGACTTCCCATTGTTCGCCCCATCTCATAAGCAGACAATGGGACATTGTCCACGACAACCGATGAGGTAGCACCGCAATCTAGAGAATTTGGAGATGTTTCTATAGTACTTTCCTTGTGGGCAGGTGGCTTTTTGGGGGCTGCTGTTTTTTTGGGAGCGAGTGGCTTTTTGGGGGCTCGAGGCTTTTTTTGGAGCAGGTGGCTTTTTGGGAGCAGGTGGCCTCTTGGGAGCTCTCTTCTTGCTAGATTTTTTTGCATTAGGTGTCTCCAAGGTAACTACATCACCCAACATAAATGAAACTTTGTTCTCGAAGTCTCTCTGAGCCCCAATAAAATGCATTATGAGCTCTTCACCACAGTTAAGTGGTTCAAGAGTCATAGAATTCTTGTCAAGTGCAGATAGCTGCACCACCTGGCCTGGCCCCATTTTGATATGTTCCGCCAAAATTTGGTGGAACTTAACAAATGTCAGCCCGCCTGCAATGTCAATTTGGAACACAACGTCGTGTTTTTCCACCGCTTCCTGCCTACCATCTTCGAATATTGCCACATAAGCTGCTACTCTAACAGATACTGTATACACACACGGATCCCTAATGACATGAGCAAAGTTTGGAAACTTTGGGTTAGTTTTAAACAATTAAAGCTTGTACACTACAATGGTCAAAGAAATTTCTTCACCTTCGCGGCACTGCAGAGACAGGCTCGACGGGACCGACGTCGTTGCCTCCGTCTACTTCAGCCATCAGAACAATTAGCCGCAAAAATTCATCCAAAATCATCATGTGCATTCAAAACGAAAACGGCGGACAATAAGGAGGAGCAAGGACGAGCAACAAATCGAATCAAAACAGGGAGCTGCAGCCAGCTTGTCCCCAACGGACGGCAGAGCCCGAAATATCTAACCCTAGCTCAGCTCTCAGCCGTGAGAGTTGCCGCCGCCGCCCTAGGGTAGGAGCAGTACCTTGCGCCGTCGATGTTTCCGCCGCTGCGGGAGTTCCGCCGCTTGCCTCTCTAGCTCCGGCCGCCGTGGAGTTACCGCCGCCGCCGCCTGGTTCCTCTGCTTGGGACGGACAGGACCGGTCGGGAACTGGAACGAACGAACAATTGACTTCTCCACTCGATCGATCCAGGTAAAGGAAAAGGGGTATTTCGGTAATTAAGTGTGGACCCAATCTGTCAGAGGGGCAAATAATAAAGTTCCAAAGAAAAGTGTGGTAAGAAAGAGATGTCAAAGTAATAGAGGGCAAATAAGAGAGGTACCAAGTAAAGAGGGGCAAAAAATAAAATTCCCCCAGCAAGTACCCCCCCCCCCCCCCCCCCCCAACAACAAGGATGACTCGTGGTTTAAACATAACTCAAGAAGGGAGTTGTGCTTTAAGAAATGCCTTGTTGTCCCCAGCTACACCAAGTAGTTGTTAGGTATACCTATGATGTATTTTTTATAAAATTGGGAAACTATATAAATCATATTTTTGTATTTTTTGGTGAATTAATTGAGCAAGTTTGACCAACAACAAAGATAAAGTAAAGGATGTTTGTTAAATGAAAAATACACCTGGGTTTATAGAGTACAAATATAACCTTGGTATTCAGGGTACTGTTTCTGGTACTAGAAGAAGGTGTTGTTTCTTGGTACGTACTCAGGGTCCCTTGGTCCAAGAGGTGCAGCGGTGGAACGACGCCGGTCTCCGTCTCGGACTAGGAGCTTCAAATGGCGTAATGTACTTGTTTCGTGGCTTCGCGGAGGGGAACCCTGCTCTTGACTCCGGTCCGGCATCTCCCACTTGCCGGGGCTAGGCCCCTCTTCGGCCTGCCTTTTCTCCTTGGCGCATAATAGTGATCTCGTCGGAGCGGTTCCGTGGTAGTGGGGAGTCTCGGAAGCCACATCGCCAGAGACGTGGCCTTCAAAGCTCGGTGCTCTGCATCCTCGCCGTTTGGCTGGTTGCTCGGCATGGAGGGTTTATTGTGAGGTTTGGCTGTGGTGGTGTCCCTGCTGAGCTGTTGTAGTGTTGTTGTTGTCGTTATTGTGATGTTGCTTGCCGTGCTTCGGCGCGTTCCGCTGTCCTAGTTTTGCTAGGTGTTGTATGGTTTTCAGACATTGTTTCCCTCACTTATAAAAGCAATTTGTCAAGCTATTCCAACATTTTCGATGAGCTGTTTTAAATTATCCAAAAAGATGTGCAAGAAGATTACTGCAGTGGTTGCTCGTTTTTGGTGGGGTGGTGATGAGACCAAGAGGAAGATGCACTGGATTAAATGGAGTGACTTAACTTTTCCTAAGAGTTTGGGAGGTATGGGTTTCAAAGATTTTGCCCTCTTCAATAAAGCCATGTTGGCGAAACAAGGGTGGCGTTTACTTTGCAAACCTGATTCCTTGTGTGCTAGAGTGCTTAAAGGGAAATACTATCATGCGGGAGATTTCAAGTCTGCAGGAAATAAGAGGAATGCTTCTCACACGTGGAGAGCAATTCTTTTTGGGAGAGAAGCTCTAAAATTGGGACTGATTAAACGAGTGGGTGATGGAAGCACCACTCGGGTTTGGGATGATCCTTGGATACCTCAAATTCATCCTTTAAAACCATTGTTCGAATGCCAAACTCAACAGTGACATTGGCTGAGGAATTAATGGATCCGTTGATGGGAGGTTGGAGAGAAGACAAGATAGCAGAAACCTTTGCTTCGGTGGATGCTCGGACAATTTTAAAAATTCCTCTTGGCCGCCTTGACGATGATATATGGGCTTGGCAACTAGAGAAGCACGGTAACTTCTCAGTCAGATCAGCTTATAGAGCACTCATCCAAGCGTCAGAACATCACACTCCAGCGCTTGGTTCTACGGGTGCGGGCAACTCCTTCTGGAAGATCTTATGGAAAATGCCAGTGCCTCCGAAGGTGAGAAACTTCTGGTGGCGAGTGATTAAGAAATTCATCCCTTGTCGTTCTGTGCTTCAAAACAGACATATTGAGAAACTTCCTTTTTGTCGGTCGTGCGGTCAGCAAGAGACTATAAAACATGCCCTCTTTGAATGTACATGGGCAAAGCTGTTTTGGAAGGAAATTAGGGATGTTACGTCAGTGAAAGTGCCTGATCTACATCCTGATTCATGGGCTATTGATCTAGTGGATAGCAACAGAATACGGGAAGAAGATGCTTCAGTCATTTTTGTGGATGTTGGGCTGTTTGGTCAGAGAGGAATGCGCGAGACCATGAAGGCCATTCTAGAACTATTGGAGCTTCGGTGAAATGGACTGTTGATATAGCGTCAGACTTAGCTGCATCTGGTCGCTCTAATACAGTTCGCACCCCAAAGGCTCGCATTCGTTGGCAAGCTCCTATCGAGGGAATTGCTAAGATGAATGTTAATGCCAAGTTTCTGCCAACCACAGGCGAAGGTGCCTCTGGTATGATTTTGCGTGACCATCGGGGAAGAATGATGCGGGGCCAGTCAATTTGGTATGAACATGCAGCAAATGCTATGACTATGGAGGCTTTGGCGATCAGAGATGGAGTGAAGGTCGCATCATCTATGAGACTTCCCAAGGTTATTGTTGAGACTGAGGCAAAGGAAGTAGTGAGCCTCTGGGAAAATCGGCTCCAAGGCCGATCTGAGATCTCAGCGGTGATACAGGAGATTGAAGAGTTGAGCGCCAATCTGGAACATTTTCAGATTATTTTCAGAGGCAGAGAGGCTAATGAAGGGGCGCATTTGTGTGCTAAGCAGGCTTCGGCGATTAGAAGAAGATGCATCTGGGTCAATTTCGTACCTAGTTTTTTAGCTCAATGCCTGCGTATCGATTGTAATCCTGATGAGTGATGAGTGGAAGTTGTAAAACGCAAAAAAAAGACATTGTTTCCCTTATAAACCGAGTCCCTCGGCTATCAGCCTTTTTTCTATTCATAAATGAAAAGCAGCTCCGACTGATTTTTCAGTATAAAAAATGCATCCGCTCCCGTGGCAAGATAAAAACGGCCAGGGGTATTCTCGTAGTTTTCTCCCCCACCAATGGCTGCCCTATTATACTCCGTGCCCTAAAAAAATATAGGGTAGAGCCCATTTTGACTCAAATATACATCACCTCTGGGACTGCCCTATATCCCACCGTCCCCGTGCGCGCAACCCAACTGCCATTCTGGAACAGTCCAACTGCAGTCGCGCCGCTTCCCTAACCCGCGACCGTCCCATCGCCGCTGCCAAATCCACCGCCGCCTCGCCGTCTTTGGCCAGATCCACCGTCGCCCCACTGTCTCCGGCTAGATCTACCCCCCCTCCCCGCCGTTCCCCGCCACCAATTCGCCGTCCCTGCCACCGAATCGCCGCGCCGCCGCTCCATGAGCAGGTTCATTGGCGTCCGTCTCCGCCCGTCCGGCCGCTGGGCCGCGGAGATCACCGTGGACTGCCACCGGTGATGGATGGGGACGTTCAACAAGCTGGAACCCGCCGCGTGCGTGTACGACGCGGCGGCCTAGAGGTTCGGCCGGCCACGGTCGGAGCTGAACTTCCCCGACGTGCAGTCCCGCGAGGAGGCCGAGTTCCTCTCGCCGCCGCTGGAGATCGTCGACTTCGACGCGGCGCGGCAGAACCGCCGCCAGAGGATGGCTCGCCGCACCACCGACATCGACGAGTGGCGGATGGACGCGCTGCGCCGCGACCGCCCCGATCTGGTGCAGGCGGAGCTGTACTTCTACGCCTCGAGGAAGAAGAAGAAGCAGACCAGCTCCGACGCTGGACCCTGCACTGCCGCGCCGCCGTGCGAGAAGACCGATGATTCGTCTTTGGACCTCTCGAGCTTCTGGGACGATAGGTCGGATGAGGACTTCGATTTTGGACCTCCGGAGTAGTTTTAGGTTAATTTCAAGTTATTCTATGTTTAATCATCGAAGTTTAGCTTAATTTCGTGTTGTTTTAGGTTTAATTTTGTGTTGTTCTATGTAAAATACTATCGAACTCTTTAAATTTCAGTCAAATTTCGTTTCCTTGACTAGTTCGTGCCTCATAATTGATCAGCCGCTGGAGCGTGTCGTGCCCTGTTATAGGTCAGCCGGTAAAGCGACGGTCGTTTTCGTGCCCTAAAAGTGAAAAACTGGTGCCCTATAATGGAAAAACGGTGCCCTATTATAGGTCAGCCGTTGGAGATGCTCTAAGTGCCCAAAAGTCACAAAAACTTTTGAGGAAGAGTTAACAATTGGTAGAGCCTTTTCTATGGAAGTATTACATGATATTGTCCGAAAGGGAGAATATTGAATTCCTTGTCCATATGGTTTCACAACTGAATTTTACCACTTTTGGTACTTAGTTGAATGGGATTTAAAAGGTCTAGCCTCATGATTGGCATAGTGGATTTTGGATGTCTAAAGATTAAACTATGGACGGATTACTTTGATTACCAAATGCAAGGATGCAAAAAAATCACAAATGTAGGCTTATCTATTAGTTAAATGTAAGTTTTAAGATCTTCAGGAAAAAATTATGAATAGACTGAATCGTTGTCGCCGGGACGATGACACTTGGGTGCGAATATCCACTGATCGATATTCCAGTACAACAGACTCCACTGATGCACGTGCGTCTTGCTTCTCTCCGTTCAGCAAGCGGAACTCGCCGAGCACCTGAGAGCACCGGCGTCCTTTGTCAGAACCCTGACCTCGCTGGAGCTCGCCGCCGAGAACGCCTGATGCCTGTTGTAGTTCGGCCGCCGCACCCTGTCGCCCATCTGCTTGAAGAAGGCGCCGTTCTCGAACGCGTCCCCGACGGAATGCCAATTCCACCCCTTTCCCGCGGCCGGCATCCTCCGCGTCACCTTGGCGCTCTCCGCTGTGGAGGCGACGAAGAGGTTGCCCTGGCTCTTGACGCTCGGCCCCATGCTCCCACCGATGGCGTAGTCTCTCCACCCGTCGTAGAAGTTGTTGACGACGTGTGCGTAGCCGTGCCTTATCCTCGGCATGCGCTGGTTCACGTTGGGCCCGAAGCGGTTGAACGCGACGGTGACCCGCATCCGGCGGTCGGTGACCTCGCCGTCGTCGTGGCCGAGCAGCATGACCTTGTCGTGGTCGTGGAACCAGTTGTTGGAGACGGTCACGTCGGTGGACCCCAGCGTTACGTCCAGGAGGCCGTCCTCGCACCGGGACAGCGTGTTGTGGTCGATCCACACCTTGGAGCTTGACACCAGCCTGATGGCGTCGCCGTCGCCCGCGCCGACGCTCTGCACGGCGCCCCCGGGCCGCACGACGCGCCCAGCAGGCTGCGCGCGGACGTCATGCACCTGGAGCCCGTGGACGACGACGTTGCTCACCTCGTAGAGCACGATGCCGGCGCCTCCCGCGATGTGCACCTCGGCGCCGCGGCCGTCGATGACGGTGAAGCTCTTGACGAAGAGGGGCTGCGCCAGCCGGATGTTCATGTCCCGCTGGAAGGTGATCCAGACCTTCCCCGGCAGCACCGTCGCGCCGTACCGCAAGGTGCCAGGCCGGGGGCTCACGGGGTCGTCGCTGGGGTCCGTGACCGTGTACTGGGTCACTGCGGGACCGCGGTTCTGCCGCATCTTCCCCGCGAAGCCGACGGAGCAGACGGCGAGCCGTTGACGGTCGGCTTCCCAGTTGCGCTGCCCGCGCCAGCACCGGTCGATGACGTTCTCCTGCCGAAGGTTCGCGGCGGCGGCAACGTGTATGAGGAGGAAGAGGAGGGCGAGCGGCAGGAGTGATCCATTAGGCGCCATGCTTGACGTGTACTGCATGCACGTACGTGTCAATCTGTCTGATGTGCCGTCTGTTCTTGAGAAGAGGAGAATCGATCGAGAATGAGGTTCTTCAAGATTTTCTGCCGCCATTTTAAGGAGGCGACCGTTTCTGGGTGCAATAAACATTTTGTTGAGTCCGGCTAACGTACATGGTCTATGAATAGATGTCAGCTGTTTCGATCCTTCATTTATTTGCTGTTAAAGGAGAAGAAGGCAGAAGAGAGTCCCAAAAACCTCTCACATCTGCGTCACGCTAATTTCATGGGCCAGCAACGCGCGCGCAACAGCGCATATAAAGTACTCCTTCGTTTGAATGCCATCCATGCAGGGCGAAAAACAAAACTTTCATAGTACTGACAAAAAATAAGTGAAGATCTCTGACTCCTTTTTTTTTTGAAAAGGTCAACCGATCTATTGATTATCATTTATCAACAACGGTATAAATAATCAACAATAAAATAAAATCCGTATGTAGCCAATTGTATATCTCACAGACGTGCAAAAAATAAATATCAAATATTTTGTATTTTGAGCTACACATAAATGACATAATTGTGAATATGAGAGTATGTATATATTAAAATTTCTAAACGTTATCAGATTTTGTCATTTTTGTGCAGCCCATAATACAAATAATTTTGCATTGCATTTTTTCCTTGCTGGTTGGAAATATAATGTGCTTTGTCCATAATTTTTCAGAATTTTTTGAAATCAGTAAATAATTTTTTTGAATATTTTAATATTGATGGAACATTAGAGATCGGCAGCCCAAGACACTTAACATAACTAAATTGATACATTTTTTTCCTTACATCGATGGGGAAATGTTGCAAATAATCCCTGGTCAACAAGAATTGCATGATTGAAGGCAGAATTTTCTTCATGCATTATTTGTCCACAAAATTAAACATTATTACACAAATATTTCATACATATCCTACCAAAGGTTGTGTCACGTATATGTACACTGGGAAAAAGTTGTTAGACTCAGTAACGTGGTCTATGAATAGATGACAATTGTTTCATCTCTTCGTTTAATTGCTTTATTCAAAAGGAACGGCAGGAAACGTCCCAGATCGAAACCTCTTCTCACGGTAAACTATGGTAATTTCATGGGCCAGCTGCAGCTCATCCAAGAGGCTTAGAAGAGGGCCCAACCATCCGCGCTCTACCTCTCGGGCTGGCTCAGGCTGCCAGGCCGCCACTTCTCGGCCCGTGATTGCTGGCTCTAGGAAGCACCGGACTCCACCGCTCTGTCTTCCTCTTCGTCGTCGTCCCGGCGACAGCGACAACATACGCCGCGCATATTTGACATGCTATATTAAATGTTTTACTTGATGCTATTTCACTAAAAATTATAAAGTCTCCTAGCTTGATCGGTCAATTCGGCCATGCACTTGCAACCGCCGTGGGAAGGGCCGTCGCTTTCTTTCGCCATCCATGCATGTGGCAGGCGGACACAGGCACAGCAAGGCGCCAATGTCAACGACCGACCAATACATTTCCGGCACGTTTCTGGGCGCTAAGGAGACTCAACAAAATGTCTGTTGCTCCCAGAAACGGCCGCCCTCCTTAAAATGACATAGATCTTACTGGATTTTATTTGCGCGAGTCTATATTGCTTCACATTCACCTATTGCATTTCCAATTAAATTTTGGATTCTGGGCGACTTAAATAAATATAATTACACTAAACCTTTAGCCTTTCTTTGTTTTTTCACCATATTATGGGTTTAATAAATATATTGTATACTTAGTTACCATGCATTGTTAACTATACTATATATTTATAATTGTTTCCATTATATAGCAGCAATGTATAACATTGAAAATATATCTGAGTTATGTAAACAAGTTTTTCCTTTGTGAAATATTGTTTTTAACAAGCAGTGCCAGGATCGATCGTTCACTGCTGCCGTTCAACCAGTCACTCGCCATCACCCGGAAGCTTGCTTGCGCGTGAAGCAGCGGAAACCAGATGTTCTAGAGAGTCAATGCACTCTGAGGCCTGAACACATCTAAGCAAGGTACGTAGATTATTCTCAATCTACGTACCATTTTCAAATTTGGTACCATTTTTAAATTTGGAACCATTTTCAAAATTAAACCAATTTTAAATTTTAGAACATTTTTCAAAATCGGAACCATTTTTCAAAATTAGAACTATTTAAAAAAATAAAAGAACAAAAAATAATAAAAATAAGAAAACAAAATCAAAACAGAAAAGAAAAGAAAAATAAAAATAAAAGAAACACTAAAA
The DNA here is from genome assembly GCA_947311845.1 of Poa pratensis. NCBI lineage: Eukaryota > Viridiplantae > Streptophyta > Magnoliopsida > Poales > Poaceae > Poa > Poa pratensis. Next base: position 10,108,254 of record CAMZMU010000087.1, on the reverse strand, counting down.
CGAAAACAGAAACAGAAAAAGAAAATAAAATGAAAAGGAAAAAGAAAAAGAAAAAAGAAAAATGGGCCGGCCCATAAACGCATCGTGCAGGAGTCCTTCAGGCGGCGCTGTATAGGATTTGCGCCAGGTGCCCACTTCTCGGCCCGTGACCGCAGGAAACACCTCTCTGTATTTGTTTCTGTGGGTCGTCAGGGCGACAGCGATCACAGACGCCGCGCAGCCTCTTCCTCGAATCTCCTCCACGCACGTATGGACACGGGTTAATTAAGTCGTCGTGTTTACTTTGGATTTGTTCCGGCCGATGACAGGTCAAGTCAGTGCGCACGACCTCGGTAGGCATATCTCCGAACCACCAGTACTAGTACGTGCCGGCCATGTATCGGCCGTCGTCGACATTGGCGCTTTGCTGTGCCCGTGTCCGCCTGCCACATGCATGCATGGTTGCCGCGGACCGGACGTTTCCCCATCGACGTCGAAACAAAGCGTCGGGCGGCTGCAAGTGCATGGCCGCCGCCGACTTGACCGATCAACGAGACTATCAACCTGTAGTGGCGCAGGATCGATCGATCGATCACTGTAGCCGTTCAACGCACGTAAGATGCCGCAACCTCTCTCTGTCGACCGTACCGGTCACTCGCCATCACCCGGATCGGATGCTTGCGCGTGAAGCTGCGGCCGGTAACGAAGAAAGGTTCGAGAAGAGTCAAGGAACGGTACCGCAGACACCCGGCCGAAAAAAGAAACACAAAGAATAATCGTATTCGCCTAGCTAGGCCTGACACGTCTTACGCAAGGTAGATTAATTGTTCACTTGTCATACCGACGTGTCACGTTTTTTGCCAACTGCAGGTGTGAAACTAGAATTTACCACCACGTAAGAAAAGTATCAAGCCAACGATGGGCACAAAAGATTTTCCTTGTTTTTGAAAAGTACCATGCCATGTCTATTGAAATATTGAAAGGTATAGTACGTACCGAATTCGGGGGAAAAAACTCGTCTCTCTCGATTTCTCTCTATTCCTTATCTTTTGAGAGTCTCTCGCGCGTCTCCGACACCTCTACTCTCTCGCTCCGCCGGTGCTACGGCGGCCTGGCGTTATGCCGTTTAGACATGTTGTCTCGCTCGGACGGCGGGCGACGCTCTGTGCTGATGAGCCCTCGAGGTGGGGAAGGCGGACCTAACGATTCTCCTCTCAATAAGTCGGTGGCGCCTCAATTCAGGTTCATCGGAGGAGAACCCTTTTGTTCCTTGGTGTCATGGCGTCGTGAAGGTAGGGGACGTTGCCTGAGAGGAGAACCTGGAGCTATATTCGGTGGCGGAGTTCATCAGCAGAAGCCTCGTCTTGCCGAAGCTATCCATGCAAAGGGAGCCGCTCAGCGCTCAGTAGCATGTTTAGCCCGGGATTCTCTCTTGGAGCAACCACCCTATATATGCAATTTAAATGCATCCATTTTACAGCTCTAGGTCTACTTCGTTATATACTCATTTGGTCGGTTCCGTCGACCTCTTGTTTTCAGGTCTTGCAAACGAAGATATACTGGGAGCCGAGGAAGCTTCTAAAGAAGAAAAGCACTAGGGATCGAAAGCTATTCATGTCGATGTCGTGCGGCGCTATCGACGAAAGCTTTGTTTGATGTCGACATGCATGGCTGGCGCATGTCTCGACAAAACATTTAGACGAGTGGAAAGTTGTTCGGTCTCGCAATGGTTTTTTTGGGTCTACACTATTTGGTACTGTCTCTCCCTCTATGCATACAGTATGAAAAAGTATGTCCCATGTCGATTCCAATGATATATGTTTAATGTTGTAGATATTGGTATTTTTTTATGTTTTTTTTTAGATCAAAGGGCCTTCACCCTAGTTTCATATAAAGAAATTTAATGTTCTACAGGGCTTTCGATTACATCACAAAAAGATCACATAAGCGCTCACGCAAACATGAGACCTTAGACATGCAGTTTATGCAGTTTGGTTTATATCAAAAGTACTAGTAGTAATAATGCACTACATATTGGCATGAGAAAATATTTGTGGTGACAGCGATTACAAACGCCCCTCGGGGCCTCTACTATTTTTCCTTGAAATTATTTGCCTCCACGTACGTACGCTACGAACACGGCTAAGTCGTCACCTTGGAATTATTTTTCTCCATCTCTCTCTTTCCGGGAGCAACTCAACTCAATGCGCGCGACTGCAACCTCTCTCGATCAACCACTCGATCGCCATCACCACCCGGATCGTCTCTGCATATGCTTGCGCGTGAAGCCGCGGGGACGAGAGGTTCCAGAAGGCTGGCAGAGGAAAAGTAACAGCGAGGGTCTCGGTCGAGAGGAAGCTACTACTGTACGTGATAAAAGGAGAAAAATACTTACCGTGCAAGTATTTGTACATGTCGTCTGTCGCTCTCAGTAGCGAGCTTTCTGTGTTCTCGATCGATTGCATATTTCGGGACAGCGATTTTTTGGGCGCGTGGAAAGTTGTTTTGTCTCTAGGTAATTGCTTGATTGAGCTGCCTGAAGAGTACTAGTAATAGGTACTGTATCTTCCTCTGCTTTTTGTCCACACTGGATGCAGGATCATGCTACGGGCAGAGCGTCTAGAAAAGGGAGGTACGAGGAAGAGCTAGCACCAATGGGATCCATCGATCGTCGCTGGTGGATCCGCTACAGTATATAGGCCGGACTCGCTTTCGTCACACGACTCACTGACTGACTCACCTACGCCTTTCCAGCTAAGCTGCGAGAATGCTTGATGATCGAAGCAAGCAGTAAGCAGGAGCTGAGATGTGGGCTTAAAGTTTCTGAAATAGGCACCTACGTATGTTTTTGCTTCTTTTTCTGGCGCGAAAACAGGATCCTGAGTTTAGAGATAAGAACAAACCTATAAAAGCGTCTCCAGCGGCACCCCCAAAAGCCAATTGGGGGTCCAGACCCAGCGTGGGCGTTTCGGGATTTCCCGAAATTTCGGGACAAGAAATTTGGGGGGAAAAAGTTCGGGATTCACAAGTTGACTCCCGATTTTACACGGGTAAATCTGATTCCCGACACTTCGGGATTCGGGACCAGGATCGGGAAATCCTGAATTTTCCGAAGTTCAGACCTCATCATACATGGTATTCGACTTGCTGTGCGAGCGGGTGGGGTGTGCACGAGGGATTAGGGTTGTTGATGGCTTGCAGGGCCACTAGGGGAAAAAGACCTGGCCTAGTCACGAATTCGCCGAACATAGCGTACATGGGCTTCGCCTAGGCTGAAAAGACTACCGTTTTGCACCTGGGCCTTCGGCCTTTTTTATGTTTTCGGGATAAACGGGATTTTCGGGATTCAATACTACATTCCCGAATTTCCCGAAATAAATTCGGGATTTCAGATTAGCTAGATTGTCGGGTTCGGGAAATTCAACGGGAAATTTAGGATTTGGGATTCGGGAAATATGCCCAACCAGAGTCCAGACGCCAAAAATCGCCCCCAGCGGCACCCCCAATGGTTCAGGCCGAGCCAATTTGTGCCGGCACCCCGAAAGACCCCCCAAGTTTGGAGGCCCTCTCGAGGGTGTCGGACACTGCCCGGACATTCCTTCCGATAGAGCTGGCCCGCCCATCATAGAGATAGGGCGCGTGAAGGCGGTTAATGGCGCCGTGCAGGAGGACGTTCTGCCCGCGTTAATGGCGAGGCGTTTCCGCAGGCGACGAAGGGACGGGACGGCGAAGCGTCTGCCGCACGCGTCACATTTACGGCGGCGCCTGCAGACACCCAGCCTTTCCTGGCTTCCGAAGCGCCGCCGTAGGGGAGAAGTGTCGCCGCCATTAATTCCGACGCGACGCGTGCTCACCCACCCGACGCTTCCCCGCCCAGCGGCTCCTCGTGCCGCCTCCGTTTTCTGCATAGAGCCTCCGTCGTGGGCTTCAGCTATGTAAAGCCCCTCGACGTGCAGCCATTTGCCCACACCACCACCGTCGCTCTCGCTGTAGCCCACACCACCACCGACGCTCTTGCGTAGCCCACAGCGCCGCTATGCCTCGCCGCCTCGCCACCTCATGGGAAACCCTCACACACGCGGCACGCCGTGCTCACCCCTTGGAGGAGGAAGCAGCCCCTCCGCCGGTCGAGGCCCCAGCCTTTGATTGGGCAGAGGTGGACGACATGGACATGGACGAGCACGAGGAGCAGGAGGTACCGTACCCCGGGTAGGAGCCGCCGTCGGAGCTAGATGAGGTGCCGCCGCCGGAGCAGGATGTGCCGTCGTCGGAGCAGGTGCCACCGCTGTGGCCAGACCAGGTGGTTGCCGCCAACTCGTTCGAGAGCTGGTGCAACGAGTAGGTATGCCGCCAGGTCAGGCTCGGCTACGAGCGGCTGGCGACGCCGTGGAGGCCGCCATCATCCGGGCCTCCATCGAGAGCGTGAAGCGGATGAGCGTTGACACGTCTTCATGGCCGCCGAGGGCGGCGTACGAGCAGCTGAACGCCCAGGCGGCGGTGCCCCAGCAGCAGCTCGTCGCCCAGGCGGAGGCGCTGGCGCATGAGGCCTCCCAGCTGCTCGCTGAGCAGGCGGCCCACGAGGAGGTGAACCAGGCGCGGCTGGCGACGCAGTCGCAGGCGAGGGAGGCGGCAGAGCGGGATGCCATGCGCCGGGCGGCGAGCGCGCTCCGACAGGAGAGGCGGTTGCTCTCGCGCTTAGCCCAGAGCCGGAAGGCCGCGCATGACGACGAGGCTGGCCCGAGCGGCGGCGTTTAGTTAGGTCAAATTTATAGTTTAAATTTTGTATTGTTCTAGTGTAAGTTTGAATTAAAAAATGTGAGTCCATATCCCCAAAGTGTTTGACAAAATGCTAAAATTTGGAGGTCGGGCCTTTGAAGTGCGCCGTTGTGCGCTGTACCCCCAATGTATCGGACACATCATTTGAAGTGCGCCGTTGTGGGCTGCACCCCCAATTTGCCGGACACATCCTTTGAAGTGCGCCGTTGTGGGCTGCACCCCCAATTTGCCGGACACATCCTTTGAAGTGCGCCGTTGTGGGCTGCACCCCCAATGTGCCAGACACATCCTTTGAAGTGCGCCGTTGTGGGCTGCACCCCCAATGTGCCGGACATGTGTCCGACATCCCAGTTGAGGCCCAATTGGGGGTGACGGACATGTGAATGGGGGTGCCGCTGGAGATGATCTAACGCTTGCTTGGGGCCTACACTTAGTATAATTAACATTCCTATATGCACATATCCGGCATCCCAGTTGAGGCCCAATTGGGGGTGACGGACATGTGAACGGGGAGTGCCGCTGGAGATGCTCTAACGCGCTTGCTTGGGCATACACTTACATTCCTATATATATGCAGGACCAACCAGGTCCATAGATAATTTTCTACAACAGAATGCGCAGGATGTATCATGTATGCAGGCTGGCGTATCTCCGTATCTGAGAACGCACACGCACCTAGGACGGATCGTGCCACGTATATATGCACCGTCCAAATCGGGAAGCCGCTCGTTCGTGCACCGCAAATTTATATTCACCGCCACGCTCAGTGAGGGTCAAAAAAGGCAAAAATTACCGAGGAAGCTACTCCTCATGTCATGTGTCCCTGTCAGTAGTGGAGCTTTCTGCGATCTCGTTGGAAAGGTGTTTTGTCTTGATTTAAGCGGTTGCTGCCGTAGGCCGTAGTGCTTCTTCGCGTCCTGTATCTGCAGTCAGTTTGTGGCGGATCTCTCGTACTATCCCCTCTCCTTTTTGTCTACAGTGAATGCTGGAGCATCCGAGTGCTACTACGGGTAGGGCGTCCAAAAAAAGGAGGTAGTACGACGAAGAGCACCAATGGCATCGCCGCTACGTCCCGTTAGTTGGTGGAGTGATTAGTTGAAGTCCAGTGGATGTCCTACTGTATATAGTTTGGCCCTTCGCTTTCGTCGCACGATCACTGTGACTGACGCACGCACGTCTTTCCAGCTAAGCTGCGGCGAATTGGCGAGGCACGCCTTCACCTCGCTTTGTTTCCACGCTACCGCCTCCCAACCCCCAACTACCCGAAGGGCAAGTAACTCTTCTTCTCTCCGCTCCCCTCTCCTCTCCTCTTTGAGAGTCGTCTCTCGCTTCCCAGCCTCAGCCCCGGCTCGCTCCCCTCTCCTCTCCGGCGGCGCTGCCGACCGGCGTGGAGGAGGATGCGTAGCGCGGGATGTATATACTAGGGTTAGCTGTAGATTTAGTTTTCTAGCTGTTGTTTGTGGAGTTGTCGTGGTATGCCCGCTCCTTCTCCCTCTTTTCCGGCTGGATTCAGGCAACCCCCGACGACGCTGGAGCCGGGCTTTTCCTCTTCTGCGGATCTAGTCCATGGTGGACTCCCTGCAGAGTTGGGGACGGCCGAAGCCGTTTCAATAATCTCGCCGGTTTATCTCACTACCTTGCAGATCACGGGATGCAGCGAGTTCCTCTTCCTCTGGACGGCCGTGGAGGCGAGGGGAGGGAAAGGAGGTGCTGCTCTGCCCCAACTTCGGTGAGGTGGTCTCTGCAGCTGTTCTTCGTGGTTGGATTGCAGGTTTGCTTGCCGGTTTCGGCCGGAGCTGGCGGCCTGACCGTCGTGATGAACCGGGGCGTCGCCCCCGCCGATGTGGCTTCACCGGACTTGAAATCCGCCGTCCGCGGCGGGTGGCTACTGCGGCGATTTCAACGAGGAATCTTCCTCTTCAGGTTCGTGACGGCGACACAGCTGCTGCTCTCGTCGTCTTCGATTATCTTTCTGGTGGCGCGACGACGACGACGGCGGATCGAGCGGTGGCGGAATCTTCGAGACAGAGATGGTGCCAGGGTCCTTTTTGTAATTTAGAAGTTGTAGGGGCCTCTCTGTAAAATGTAGAACAGCTGTGTTGTTTCTGGATGTTTCTTGTAATGTTGCTTTTCCTGATTAATATATCCGAGACTTGTATCAAAAAAAAATTGGCGATTAGTATGTAGAGGGCGAATTGGCTTGAATTGGTGATTAAACTTAGTATAATTAACACTCAGCCAGTCTGCAGGACCAACCAGGTCCACATGTAATTTTCTTATTACATCAGAATAATGCGCTAGATGTCAAGCTGGCGGATCTCAGTATCTCAGAACGCACACGCACCTAGGACGAATCGTGCCACGTTTACGCCGTCCAAATCGGGAAGCCACCCGTGTACCGCAATTTTATTCACCGTCATGGTCCCAGGCATGAAAAAATAATACTACTTGGGTACTTGGATCAGATCCTTTCCTTTTGGGAGCTCAGGCAAAGCGTAGGCATATACCCACTGCAGCAAACAACTATTCGCTCCATCCACCGCTGGCCTGCCACTATGCATTTGCTCAGCTGCAAAGGCCCGGCATAGCGCCATCGACCAATTCACCGGTCGGCGATGGCACCACACTGCGGCCGCATTTCGACTGTACCATGAGAAACATGTGAGGGCGATCACAAAAAAAAGATAAATTTATAGGTTTGAAAATACGTATATTTAGATCCATTCTTTTGTTAACCTAGAATATAGAGTATTTGGAGTTAATTTGTGCAAGTTTGAGAAATACACTATATATTGGCTAAATCTGGTGTTTTTCGCAAGAACTCGTTAATATTTTTTATTTTTTTAATAAATATATGAATTATTAGAGTTTGGAAATCTCCTCACGTAATGAAAAACGCGAGCTGCCCCAACAGCGTGGGTAGCGTGGCACTCGTCGAAGGCCGAGATTGTCTCACGTTCTCATGCACCGCCTCTTTAAGAATCTTGCCTAAAATTGGGATATGACCGCAATTCACAAATTTCTTCGCTATTTGGTCCATCTCGCTCCCTCACGTCAAGTTTGGAACTCAACTCCTCATATTATATAGAGAATTTGGGATTGAGGAAACGCCATGGTGTTCAGAGTGCCCACCCAACATATGTAACCATCTACAAAATTATTATTGACATGTCTATGGATTCACCATTTTCGACCAAAGATGAAAAGATGGCCACCATGCGTTGGCATGACTATGTCTGCTCATGTAACTTTTGAACGAACAAATTCTGGTGGGGACTCTCACCCAGACAATGTAAACAAAAGAAAACAATCCACATCATGGTAAATTCTCATAGTTATATCAAAATTTAAGATGTCATCGCGCTTCAAATCCTGCAATGGCCCTCGCAAGACAATTTTAGTTTCTCTGGCACATTGGCACTTGCAACATCGGTCACATGACAAGAGATCTCTTCCGGTTGCCCCCCATGCCAGCCAAACTCGTTGTCTTCCCTGGTGGATAGGAGTACGTAACAACGTATGGGCGTTTCTGAAGAAATGTTTATTTAGTGGTCAAAATGAATGGATTCATGCACACCCAAGTTGATCAATATTTTTTGACGGTAAACAAACGACTGAGAATCTAATTCGATGGCGCTAGCTGTCAGAATTAGTCCTCTCCACCCATGCGGCACTCTCAATGAACATACTAGCTAGATCGTGCAACTAAGGTAAACTACGCAAGATAATGATGCGTGCAACCAAGGTAAACTATGCACGAGTCAACTAGATCTGTGGTCGTAAATTTCAGTATGTCGACCCGCGGCAAGCGCCACAGGTTGAGCAGAATGCACAAGCCGCCAAAATGCACGTACTATGTATCTGAGCACACCCACATACGGACTACGACACACCACCCAGTACAGATTGTGCCAGGTTTAGTTTTGACCGTACGTTCAATTGGGGAAACGAAAACCCCGGCCGCGCGCAAGCGTTCTTACTTCTTATCATCGAACAGACGCACATGCGCGGGAAGAGAAGCCACCGCCGCACATGGGCGGGTAGGGTGGAGCATCGCAGGGCCGACGCATGCAGCAACGGCGTCGTGAACGAATTCGCCGGACGCGCAATGGATGATGGCATTGGCATGGCACGGGCACGGTACTACCGCTTCTGCTTCAACCGTGGGATCTGATCTGATCTGATGAACAGCCATTTGGTCGTTTCCTTACACGCAAGTAAAATTCTCCATGATTACAAAAATAACCGTGTGTCTCCCGATTTTCGGTCACGCGTGAATCCATCTCAGATCCTCCTTTTTCTTTTTTCGATATCCATCTATGATTTTCTTTAATTCGAGTTTTCGACCTCAAGCAGACTGAATCAAACTTAGGGCATCTCCACTCGGCCCCCAAAGAGCCCCCAGGCCACTTTTTGCGCTAAATAGCGCCGAATAGCGCCGAAATTTCTCCACTCGTGCCCCTCAGGAGACAAAATAGCGTTGTTTTGGCGCCGGCGCCCCCAGGCCAAACTCAGCGCGCTGGGGGCTGCTGGGGGGCCAGCGCTACTTTCATTCACTAGGAACTCTCTCTCTCCTCCTTTTTCCTCTCCCCACCTACCGCTCCTCTCTCTCCTCCTTTCTTCCCCACCAACTGCTCCTCTCTCCTCCTCCCCCCACGCACGGAGAGGCAGGGCGCCGCCGCCCCTCCCCCAGCTCCGCTCCGGCACCGCACGTCCGACGGCTCCATCCCCGGCCGACCCGACGATGTCCTCCACCCCGACATGAAGAAGCAGGCGGCGGCGATGCACGGCCGACGGCGCCCTCCACCCCGCGCCGCCGCGGCCGAGGGCGACCTCCACCACACAGCGCCGCCCGGCTCCATCCCCGTGCCGACCCGCACCGCCGCCTCGTGCAGCCCTGCTCCATCCACCAGATCCCCGGTCGACGGCGACCTCCACCACCCCACACCGCCCGGCTCCATCCCCGGTCGACGGTGACCTAAACCACCCCGCGCCACCCGGCTCCATCCCCGTGCCCGACCTCTCCCTGCTCGGAGCAGGACGGCCGTCGGCAGGCTGTGCATCGGCATCGGGCGCTCGTAGTCCGTGGCCGCCACCGGCGGGATGGGCATCGGCATCGGCAACGAGATGCGCAGGTCCAGGGTCTGCTGGCGGCGAGCGACGGGGACGGCCATGGGGTGCGGTGTTGGGTGGGGCGCGGCTGGGAACAAGCCACCCCCAGGGAGGCAGGGACCTTTTTTCAGCCGGCGCAAGAGTTTTGCCCCCCCCCCCCCCCCAGGATGTGTCTTTTTTCATCCCGGGGGCTCTACGACTGGAGATGCCCTTAATCGCATCGTGCGAGCTCCCAATCAATATAACTATCTCTCCTCATGTAACTTTTTGAACGAACAAATTCAGGTGGGGACTCTCACCCAGACAATGTAAACAAAAGAAAACAATCCACATCATGGTAAATTCTCATAGTTATATCAAAATTCAAGATGTCATCGTGCTTCAAATCCTGCAATAGCCTCGCAAGACAATTTTAGTTTCTCCGGCACATTGTCACTTGCAACATCGGTCACATGACAATAGATCTCTTCCGGTTGCCCCCCATACCAGCCAAACTCGTCGTCTTCCCTGGTGGACAGGAGTACGTAACAACGTATGGGTGTTTTTGAAGAAATGTTTATTTAGTCAAAATGAATGGATTCATGCACACCCAAGTTGATATGTTTTTTTCACAATAAACAAACGACGCATAATCTAATTCGATGGTGCTAGCTGTCAGAATTAGTCCTCTCCACCCATGCGACACTCTCAATGAACATACTAGCTAGATCGTGCAACTAAGGTAAACTATTCAAGATACTGATCGACCGACAAATTTCAATATATCTAAGAAGCAGTGGCCGTTTGTAAAGCCATGTCGTTTCAAAGAAAATACAACTGTACAAAACTTAGAGCATCTCCAACCGGAGTTGTCAAATCGTCCCCAAACGTCCGAACGGATAGCCCGGACACGATTTGGAGTAAAAACATGCACCCAACCGCCTCCCCTAAAATCACCCCAAACGTTCGGGCTGTCCGGCACCCCCCAAACCCACCCCATATATGTGGAGTGTTTGGGGTGACCGGACGTGTCCGGACGGATAGTTTTTCCTTTCTTTTATTTTCTTTTCTTTTGTGCTTCATTGATTCTTCTCTCCTTCTCCACTAATCACATGCAAATGACCCCACATTTTGAGAAGAGTTTGAGGTACATGGTTGGAGGAGACCACTTTTAGGGGCTGTCCGATCACTGTCCGCGGATGCGTCCGGACACGCCATGGACAGTAGGGGCCGATTTTGGGGCTCCGACTGGAGATGCTCTTAAAACAAACAAAGCAGGCGCGAGTCAACCAGATCTGTAGTCGTAAATTTCAGCATGTCGACTCGCGGCAAGCGCCACAGGTTGAGCAGAATGCACAAGCTGCCAACGTGAAGTGTTATATCTGAGCACAGAGCACCTAGGACAGATGGTGCCAGGTTTGGTTAATTGGTTTTGACCGTACGTTCAACTGGGAAACCCCGGCCGCGCGCAAGCGTCATTGGTTCTTGTCATCATCGCCGCCGCGAACAGACGCACATGCGCGGGATGAGAAGGCACTGCCGCACATGGGCCAACGCATGCAACGGCGTCACCGTGAGCGAATTCACCGGACGCGCAATGGATGATGCCATTGGTACTACGGCAGGGGGACGTAGCGATACAATACAAGGAACAGAATGGTACACAAGGACGACATCTGCTTGGGGCGTGTTTGGTTGATCGCAAAGCCTCCGTGCAACCTATGGAGACCAGTTAAAACATTGCTGGGCTTGGCACTAGATGAAGTAGCCGAATCGGCCGTTTCCGTGGAGGCATATTCGTACGAGCAAAGAGTGGCACGGGGTTGCACACGCGGGGAAGGGCGGGAGACGCGACCCTTAGAGCATCTCAAGTCGGACCCCTCAAATCCTCCCTATATGTCCGGCACACCATCCAGACGTGTCCGGCAGTAAAAAGAGTCAAAAATCATCACCCAACCGGTCTCCTCAAACTGTCCCTATACGTCTGGGCTGTCCGGCAACCCCCAAACTCACCCCATATGTGTGGAGGGTTTGGGGGCGGCCGGACGCGCCGGACGCGTCCGGTCGTGTCCGTTTTGCTTTGTTTTCTTCTTTTATCCTTCATTGATTCTTCTCTCTCCTTCTCCACCAATCAAATGCAAATGACCCCACAATTTGGGAGGATTTGGGGGACACGGTTGGAGGAGACCACTTTTAGGGGTGGTCCGGTCACTATTCACGGACACGTCCGGACGCGTCCGCGGACAGTTTGGGGGCAAAATATGAGGGGTCCGACTGGAGATGCTCTTAGGAACACACGCCATAAAATCCTCTCACTGCCCACTCTCCCTCTTCACCCCCATTCACTCCACTCGCTCGTCTTCTCTACTCTCACCGCTCGCCGGTTCTCTTCCGCCGGCACATCGAGAGCACAACCGCGACCATCATCGGTTGGAGATCAAGGCCGGCCATCTCCTCTCTCTCTTCTTCGGCACTCAAGATTTGCATCGGCATCGACTACCTTGCGCAGGAAAGCTTTCTCGATGCCTCCGTCAATTACGATAATATGATTTCTAACCCTCGTATGCCTCGTATCCACCGTAGATTTGTAGATCTCGCGCAATTTACTGCATAGTATGCCAACACGGTAGATCTATATGTTTTTAGGGTTGAATCTACATCTATGTCTTTAGGGTTGAATCTGCATCTATGTTATTTTTTTTGCCTGTAGTCGTGGATTTCGTCTAGATATTATATTTGGGGTATTTTGTGCAGCTTTGTTCATCCATATGCATGGTAGATCTACAGTTTTATGGTAGCCGATTTGGATGTTCTGTGAGATTGTGCTCATATTAGGTGATTTTGCTCGAATTTGGATATCTGCGTTTTTTGCTTAACGCTCAGTGATGACACCTTGCACTTGCGTATTAGGGATGCGGGGCACTGCACCGAAGTTTATCGTACAATTTTTTTGTACTTTGTCTTTGGTGCAGTACACTCATCCCTAATAACTTGTGGTGCTTAAGATAACTGAGGTCGAGAATGAATTAAACCCAGGCTTGTGCACTACCGTGGGGTGGTATTTGCCGATGATGAACACCTTTGCGCGCTCTGTCTTAGGGCTTATGGGCACTGTACCAAAACCCTGTACAATTTATGTGTGTGCATTGTGTTTAGTACAATACCTTGAGCTCTACAAACTATGTGTGCTTAAGGTAACTGAGGCCAATTTGCCGATGTTGAACACCTTGGACGTACAGGAGGTGTCCTTTAGTACCTGTGTTGTTGTGCACACATTGAGGAGTTTGTGTCGATAGTTGGTACTAAGGGATCATCTTTTCAGTGTTGCTGCTAATGATTATGTGGGACAGTGTGACACATATGGCAGGATGATGAAGCACTGTCTCGAGCAGACGGCCAACAAAATTAAGAACAAGACACAATGATACATTGACAGTTCAAGGGTGGTCTAAAGTACGTAATGATTTTGTAGAATTCTTGGTTCTACAATTTGCTTGGTACCTTAGAACCAACTATTGGAAGTTCATGACAATGAGGCACATTTACTTTGTGTTAGGTTCTAAGCATTATGTATATTCTTGCAGACCATGGGCAAGGACGTCGCTAAAGGCAATGAGGGCAGCGCTACGAAGAAGAGGAAGTCAATGAAGGTCGGGCATTTCCATGAAGAGGTGTCTCCAACCCATTTCTGTAGGGTTATCCTTACACCTAGGTTGGATTTTCTTCCCATCCCTCCTCCTTTCCGTGAGCATATAGGCGAGATCCCAAATGAGATCGGCCTCAAAACCAACACTGGTTGCAGCTGCAAGGTAAGCATCGTTGATCACGGCGGGGCTACTGCAATGGACAATGGGTGGAACCATTTGCCATCTGTCACAAGATCAAAATTGGCTACTTCTTGACCTTCAAGGTCTTAAGAATGATGTCTAGATGGTCATTAAGTTCGACTAAGATGTCTCGGAGATTGTGAAGAAATGTGACGAGCGTCCGATCAACCTTACCTTCGGCTGGTCTAGAATTAGTATCTGGCGTAATGTCCTGTCCCGTGTGTTGTTCTGCTCCTGAACTTGCTAAATTTGTGTTGTCGTTGAGACTATGAATGTTGTGTGCTAACTAAATTAGCTCTGTTTGTTTCATGTGCTTTTAGTTTCTTTGTTTTACGTGCAAACGATGTGGGTAACCTCACCATTCGGAAAAATGGTGAGAGTATGTGGGTAACCTCAATCAGATTGAATCAATCTTAATCACGTCGTGCGAGCTCCCAATCCATACAATGGCACCACTCACGCACATACGCGGTTCGTTGAGGTTCCATGCACCGAGACTTCACCACGTTGACCTCCCTACACAGGCACCACTCGCAAGATCCAGTTGGTAGATCGTCATCACGCGTCAAACTCAATTCGTCACGCGGCAGATCAGATCCAATTCCATTGCGGCCACGGTTGACAGTCACTGCTGCCATGGCATTCACGCGCAAAAACAACCGTGGACTGGCCACGCGGAGAATCCCCAGTAAACTTCGCGACCAGGATAAATAGCGCCGCGCCACGCCAGCAACTATTCACCATCGTCCATCCATCTCATCCACCCGTGAATCGAAACATCCCCGCCGCGGCCGTGCCCAGAAATAGGCGCGGAATCCGCCCCTATCACCGCCACCGCCGGCAGCTCCGTCCACCGCGTGCGTCGCTTTCCCCTATTTATACCCAGACCTCTCCGCCCCTTCTTCCCTAGGCAGGCGCACATCCAGCCCCTGCCCCTTTCCCTTTTCTCTTCTTTCCCCCCAATAAAATCTCCCCAGATTATTCCTCCCTCCACGCCCAGGGGAAGGAAAGAAGCGAATCAATCCATATATACTTTGCGGACGGATTTGTCTGTTTGATCCTTCCGCCATCCGGGGGCCTCGGTTGCGTCGCGTCGTCCGGGAGGAGAAGAAGCAAGTCCAGAGTCGCTGCCTCGCGGGATTGGATTCTTGGCTGGCCGCTGTCTCGCACGGCAGCAGCACCAGCACAACGACGGCGTCGTCCAAGAAGATGCGGGCGCTGGAGGACGACCTGTTCCCGTCGACGCCCGGCAAGGTGAAGATCGAGCGGGCGGGGGGCGCGATGAACCGGCAGCTGCACCGCTGCTTCGCCTCCACCTCCACCATGTTCCTCTGGGCGCTCTTCCTCGTCGCCATGACCGCCTCCTACCTCAGCTTCCAGTCCTTCGTCGACACCTCCTCCCGCTACTTCGCCGCCTCCTGGGGCGGCCTCCACTGGGAGCGCCAGATCCGCGCCTCCGCCGCGCCCCGCCGCCCGCCCGGCTCCGCCCACGGCGCCGGCATGTCGGTGCTCGTCACCGGCGCGTCCGGGTTCGTCGGCGCGCACTGCGCGCTCGCGCTCCGCAAGCGCGGCGACGGCGTCGTCGGCATCGACAACTTCAACGCATACTACGACCCGTCCCTCAAGAAGGCCCGCAAGGCGCTGCTGGCGTCCCACGGCGTGTACGTCGTCGAGGGCGACATCAACGACGCGCGCCTCCTCGCCAAGCTCTTCGACGTCGTCCCCTTCACGCACGTGCTCCACCTCGCCGCGCAGGCCGGGGTGCGCTACGCCATGGAGAACCCCGGCTCGTACGTCCACTCCAACGTCGCGGGGCTCGTCACCCTCCTCGAGGCCTGCAAGAACGCCGACCCGCAGCCGGCGCTCGTCTGGGCCTCCTCATCCTCCGTCTACGGCCTCAACGACAAGGTGCCCTTCTCCGAGACCCACCGCACCGACCAGCCGGCCTCGCTCTACGCCGCCACCAAGAAGGCCGGCGAGGAGATCACCCACTCGTACAACCACATCTACGGCCTCTCCGTCACCGGCCTCCGCTTCTTCACCGTCTACGGGCCCTGGGGCCGGCCCGACATGGCCTACTTCTCCTTCACCCGCAACATCCTGCAGGGGAAGCCCATCACCGTGTACCGGGGCAAGAACCACGTCGACCTCGCCCGCGACTTCACCTACATCGACGACATCGTCAAGGGCTGCCTCGGCTCCCTCGACACCGCCGGCAAGAGCACGGGGACCGGCGGCAAGAAGCGCGGCCCGGCGCCGTACAGGATCTTCAACCTCGGCAACACCTCCCGGTCACCGTGCCCACCCTCGTGGCGATCCTCGAGAAGCACCTCCGCGTCAAGGCCAAGAAGCACGTGGTGGAGATGCCCGGCAACGGCGACGTGCCATTCACCCACGCCAACATCTCCCTCGCCAGGCAGCAGCTCGGGTACAAGCCCACCACCAACCTCGACGCCGGACTCAAGAAGTTCGTCAAATGGTACCTCTCTTACTACGGCTACACCAGGGGATCCAAGAACTTGTGACCGCCGGCCGCTTCCTCCCCCTCCCCATGCTGCTGATTCTTTAATTTCCTCGCCGGCCCGGCCCTCGCGGATCGCGGCGGCCGCCGCTCCCGGACCAATCATTCTTAGACGCGACGCAATGCATACCCGGATGGATGTGGATGGATGGATCATCGAACATTTGTCTCGATTCTTTTGGGGGAATTTGTTTTAGGGTGCTCTCCGATGAAGAAAAGAAAGAAAAATCCCGTGTTGAATTCTTTTCTTGGCGCCGACTGCCGAGACGATGGTGGAAGAAGAAAGCAATGGAGGACAGACAGCTCTTTTCATTTTATTTTTTTCTTAACTTTCATCACCTTGTTCATCTGTAAAGTAGCTCTCCATGACAGCATCTCAAACTTTTTTCAATTCATTAATTATTCGATGTAATCTCGCTGACGTGGTGCTAACCAAAAAGGAAGCTGGCTCAAATCAAGCTTATCTGATCGACGGTTTAAATTTTCGAATCGTGCCGCCTGTTTATCGCCGTTCCGATTACCGCTCCGGGATGGAAGCGCAGGGTCGCCGGAGTGGCAGGTGCTGTAAATCGGCGGCGCAACCGTGGGCGTGTTGGTTTGTTCCGCTTCCGGCGCCGGCGCGATAGAGATAAGCTGTGACCTCGAAGCGCGCGAAGTGGTCGCCAGCTGGCTCCCGCGTCGCCCGGGTCGCTGGCACTGCCGGTGGGCCCATCTTTTCCTTGATTGCTATGGTGGCCCCACGTGGCTGTCCTGGCGGTGGGGCGCGGGTGTCGATTGGTGACTTCGGATGAGCTGTACTCGAACTGCCTTTTCTTATTCGTAGGAGTAAGAAATGCGTCGTTTATTATGGGATACTCCGTATATTTTTTTGTTATTTGTTGCTGTCGCGGATATGTTTTCCATATCTGCATTAGACCGAAAATCCTGGGATACTACATCGTGAAATTTAGGTACATTACATGGAGGAAATTAATAGACAAAAGAAATCATTTTTTTTGTTGGGGGGGGGGGGGGGGGGGGGGGGGGGGGGGGGGAGGTGATGTTCTGCATTGCGAGAGGGGGTACAATCTACTGCCAAGCCTGACTCGTCTCGCAAGTCGGATCCCGTGAATTTCAGAATGGACGAATGGTCGATGGCCGGTGGTCACCGCTGTCTCTGCTCGCTCTCGGAAACGGAGGTTCAGGCAAGCGCAAGACACGCGTTTCGACTATCGTGTCTGTATATACACCCATACGCCGAGATCGACGTACATTTCGGCAGTCGGCACTACTACGATAGAAGCAGAGTACTTCTCACTTCCCGTTGTTGGCCCAAACCTCTGGTGGTCTTTGATGTCGGAACTTGGTTCGCACGAGAATCATGTGATGCTCATTTGGGTATGGTATTTCTGATTCGGAAGCACAAAAAAATATGTGCACCGTGTCGTGGCTTCACCTGAGCTCGGCGTTGTCAGCCCCGTGATAATTGGACATGATTCGTTGGCATGTCACTGACGCTGGGCCAGTCCACTCTGTTTTTGTTAACGAAAATCCACCTAGTTGCAGGCTTGCTGCAGTGCTGACTGCTGACCCAGTGGCTCGTGTGCTCGTGGCCCCCAGCACACAAACCCTACCCATCGTGGTGACACGGAGAATAAAAAATAAAGGCGCCGAAAAGCGCCCACCTAATGGCTAAACTGGTGAAGCACTACAGTTTTGGCTCAACTAGAAAACACCTAAGTTTTGTTAGCATTTTGTTGCATTCCTGCTGTTCTGATTTGACGACGTTTTGTATGCTAGTGAACTTATTCGCTCTTGTTTTTTTACAGTGAGCAGGAAACACTCACCTGCCCTCGACCAGGGACGGAGCCAGCTTGTGACCTTGAGGGGGCTAGCTGGATAGATTTAGTGTCACAAAATTGTTGAGGGGGGCAGATTTCAGTAAATCACTAAGAAATAAGAGCTCTAATGCCTAGTGTCATTCACAAAATCTAAAGCATGGGGATGGCCTAGCCCTCCCCCTCTCCCCCTCGCCCCCCTCTGTCTTCGTCCCTGCCCTCGACGCCGCGTACTCGCAATGAATCCTTAAAAGAACTAAAGTCTTTAGGAATAGAGCTTCCTTGTTGCTCCATCATGTCAACCTTTCATTGGTTTAGACAAAAGTTAAAATAATATTATTTCCCTTCAAAGTACTAAGCTTCTTGAAAATAGATCTCTCTTATTACTCCACATGTAACCTTCCATGGTTTAGATAAAGGTAAAAAAAAATATTATTTGTATACAAAACTTATTTTCTATCTACTGCATATAAAACTACGGTGTTTCGAGTGCAGTGACCGGGCTAAATGTAGCCCTTTATTTCGAAGATTTGAAATATAATTTTTAAAGTGTCAAACAAAATCTGAAAAAATATGTGCATATAGCTAGCCACGGATATATCATACAAGGATGCAAAATCTTAATCTGTAATATGTTGTATTCTACGCTACACAAAAAGACGAAAATATAGATCAGGTGTGTGAACAGGGCACCTCCAAAATCTGTCAGAACTTGTCTTTTTTACATAACCAAAAATATTAAGAATTTTGGATTGAAAATTTGCACAATTGTAGGATAAGGTATAAGCTACATCCAGATTTATTTTATATTTTTAAAATTTCAAAATACTACTTTGAAAATATTAAAATATAGGGATACACGTATCCCGGGCTACAAATGCCTTTTTCGCGATGTTTCCCTTTTTTAGAGCATTTTCAATAGCTGCTCTATTTTAGGTCATGACTATTTTTAAGTCATTTGAAGCCAAAATCTCCTTTAATGTAAATTTTGTCATTTTTTGTTAAATAAAAACACACCAAGTGTTGCAGATATAAAACACTTTGGCCGATGCAAAATAACAAAAAGCAAAACGCACACCCGAGCGGCCCTCCTCTCTTCCACTTTTTAATTGTGCCTCCTCCTTCACTGCCAACATGAGCACGAGTGACACACAACAGCTCTACCTCCGGCTGCACCTCGACTAGCCCCACCTTGCGTGGCTCTCGTCTCTATATACCAGTTGTCGGGCTCGCCTCGTTAAGAGATTAACAAATCCAAAGGTGTTACTTTTGTATTATATAGTTTATATTATAGGTGCTAGACCAATACATACAATATTTTACGAAAAGGGTATGAATTTGTACCTGATCATTTATGAGAAAGTAATCTTTACTCAGACCAGTATGTCATGTATTGATAACCGCAGTAATATCGTTGGGCGCATCAAAGCGCGCCAACCCCTTCTAGTATGTGATCATGTGATCTACTTATATCCATTTCCCAGCTACTCATATCCTACTTGTGTGGTCACTAGGGGTGGTATTCTGTTTGCACGTCTAAATTTGGGGGCGCAATATCTTTGATCGTAGGTTCGCACCGCTGGTTTTGCCTTCCAGCCCAGGTAGATCACACGAACATTGGTGGGCAAGGCATCGACCTATCAGAAGTCTTCCGTCATCAAGATATGCATTCGTTGTCAGAGGTCGGTGCGTATGGTAGGGTGGTGTTTTTTTTTTTCCAGAGAGAACACAACATTTTATTAATCAAACTGAATCATTACAAAGTATCTCCTGGATGCAGTCCGGACCAACGGAAAATAACAGACAAGGGAACTTCAGAGCGATGAGCTAATTTATATGCCGATTCATTGAGCTTATGAGGAGCATGAAGAAAGTAACATGATGTGAACATAGAGGCCTCCTTCTTGATGTCCTGAATAACCACTCATGGCAACGAGCGATAAGGGTGCAGTTGTTAATGCGTTGCGCCACTGACACAAAATCAAAGAGCCACCCTTTCAAACTGACAAGCTTTTTTTTTTCCCAAATTTGATCGCATACCATATATTCAGAAACTCCCAAACCTCGCGAGCGAACCGTCAAAACAACATAGTATGAGCAGCCTGTTCTCACGGCTGCAGTAGATGCCAGGATATTGTGCCGCTGAAACTGCTGACCTGAATGAAGGCAATCGTGGGCAAACCACAAATAATCTAAGCACGTAACAGGCATATACGACGTGACTCAGGTCCGACTAAGCTTTAGTATTATGCTAGAAACTAGTCGATGGATGGTGCCAAATTTGCTTGCCTAGTGTCACGGAGTATCGAATCGGTGGTCAGAGGTTGGTTTAATTCAATCTTCAGAGTAGTACATGCTCTGCAGTGCGACACATGGGGTAAAAAACGAATAAGATAAACGATGTTCCTTTGCGAATTAGATATAAGCTCTAGCGCTCTGCCGAGCAACGACTACTAGAGTAGTCTTGATCCTCTCGTTGGTACGCGACTGGGATCCCGTGAATTTCAGAATGATCCCAAACACGTTGCACTTTGCATTGGCATCTCGGACTATTGGCGCATCAACCATGGTTTACAAATAACAGCCATGCATGCCCTTCAATCGCTCTGAGATTCAGCGAGAGATAACCTAAACACTGAATAAATGAAAGCAGATTTGTCAAATCCACACCCTTGGAGTGACACTGAATCTGCAGATCAGAGTTCAAGACACCATCATACGAGCGCCAATTCTTTGAAAGAGAATACATCTCAGAGACTCAGACAATGGATTACACACAGACACCTTAGAGAATACATTAGCACTAAACATGCCGAATACATCTGATTCAGCGATCATTAATATGGATCGGAGGGAGTACATCAGTTGTTACAACAGTTGAGCCAATGCACATACATGTCATCGGTTGAATGGAGGGTTATGTCAGAACTTGAGCAGATGTGGACAGCTCAGTGTTTCATGGACAATGCTATCCTGTAATCTTTTAGCCTCTAGAGGCAAACTATAAGCCCTGTCATACTGCTACATATTCGAAACAGGGTGTACTGGTTTCCTTTTTCCACCCTACTCCGCACCATTCAACCTCTGTCGAATATCCGACTGGCTTAGTGATGTATCGACGCTGAAACAAATTACAGCAGCAGCACAGGTTAGGAAATGTACCATGGAATAGTATAGGTGTTAAGTATTTGCTACGGTAAAAACATTTATTTACCAGCAGAGGACATCTCCACTTAGTGCGGTCTTCTCAGAGATCCACTCTGGAACAAACTCTTGCAACAATCTCAGTTGCTCTTCGATCTCAGCTGTAGGTTCAGCAGTTGACCATCAGGATTATAGCATTGCACACAAAAAGGTTAAGAACCAAAAGATCGAAAGCACAACTCGCACTTACCCTTGTCAACAATCTTCGGGCTACGGTCAATTATCCTGTCAATGAGCTCCTGCTTCGACAAGACAGAGCGCTGCCTCGACTGGTAGATAAGGAAGACTATGTCAAAGGTGCTTGGCAGGGACAATATAAGCTTCTGCCTTTGAACCTGATCAGCAAAGCCTGTCTCCTTCTCCTCCAAAGCTCTCCTCTCCTTTTGCTTTACCTGCAAGCAAGCACATTGTGTTATCCTTTGCGTGGATAGAGCAAAACTGAGATTGACATGGGTCACAGTCAGCGAGAACTTACCGATTGCAAGAGGGACTTCGGAAGGAAACTGAGCAACTCATCATCGGCATCGACGGCAGAAGTGCTTGTGCTTTGGTTCTCTTCTTGCGTACTGCTTGCATCCTTTGTAGGTGTCATGAACAATTTGGCCCTGGCTGATCGCTTGGCCATAGTCAGAGGTGGAGTGTCGCACACTGTAGCAGAGAATGGCCTCTTCGGGGTGTGAAGGCCTGGTGTAGCTGCCATTAACCTCACCGGTGTAGAGGCAAACTTAGCAGGAGTCCCTTCTGAAGCACCAAATCTGAGAGGAACATCATTGCCACCTTTCTCTTGCAATTGCGATTCATGATCAGAAACAGAACCGAGCACGGACTTCCTGCCAATGGGGATGACACGGTCGACTCTGCCTTTGCCAGAGGACTGGTTGTGCTGGCACTTGCAGGGCAGGTTGAAGATCGCCGAGAGAACCTACTCTTGAAGGAATGTGACATGTGCGACATCCCAACAGGCTGCTGTTCAGCCAGAGATGGTGGTGGCATTGCAGACTCAGCTTCAGGAACA
The DNA here is from genome assembly GCA_947311845.1 of Poa pratensis. NCBI lineage: Eukaryota > Viridiplantae > Streptophyta > Magnoliopsida > Poales > Poaceae > Poa > Poa pratensis. The sequence continues at coordinate 10,086,024 of CAMZMU010000087.1, read as the reverse complement.
ACTATTGGTGTGATCTGAGCCATGCTTGCTTTTGTTTGAGTAAAAGGATGCGGCAGCTCATGCTCCGGAATGTCGTCACCCTGAAAGATGAATTACAGAGGTCATGGATACTTCATATCAACTACACATACACCAACAAGCACATCTTCAAAACAGTACTGGTTTCCATTTTACTACAAACTTGCACAAGGACATATTATAAAGTGTGGATACATGATTATCATACACATTTCGAAAAAAATGATTATCATACATGAAAATGAGAAAGACACCATGAAAACTAAATACCTTGAAAGACTTGTCATACAGTTACTGAACTGTTTCATTCGTTTGAATATGAACTTGCGAAAGTACTAGTTTTACAGATTATCATACCTCGGGGTGGTTTCTGAAGAAATCCACAAGCCTCTGCCTGAAGATTCTTCTCAAGGCTGAGTAGCGGGTTTCCCCCTTCTGCATCACACTGTCCTCAACCGCATCAACCAGTAGATTCACCTGAAGATCAGGCTTCATACAGCAGGTCTTCTCGTCGCGCAAAAGGATCTTATTGATGACAATCTCCTCAGGCATTATGTACTTGAGTTGTGCAAGATTGCCATAGGTAAACCTCCTGCAGACAGAATTGTAATAATTAGAGATTGGATTATTGAAACCAAATACAGCAGCAATCATCTGACTAGTTTATCAGGGCAGGCTAGTACCGGTCAGCCAGATTCTGAATGCTAGCGCAGATGTTGGGGAACGTCGCCTTGGATCCCTTCATGCGGAGGAGCCGGGTGGAGCTCTCAAAGCAGTTGAAGAACTCGCAGAGCATCTCGTAGCTGACCAAGGACACAAACCAAATTAAAACGGAGCATCTCGTAGCTGACCAAGGGCACAAACGAAATTCAAAATCCCAAGCCAATACAGATATGACTCTAGTCACCGTTAGAATAAAAACTGTGGTTCTAACTTAAGAATTTTCTGATCCTCAGGAAAAGCAGCTTCCAGCTCTTCAGAGTTTTGATCAGTGTGCATTCATGCATACAGTTTTACAGTCCCCTTTTCAAGTTTTAGGCACGGGAAACAACAAATCCATGAGATCTTACAGTAACCAAGTGTGGCCTTATCTAACAAGGAGCGTTTCATATTAAGGTGTGAAATAAACTACTTTACTGGGCATCTAAAACACATCATTCCATTACAACTTCAGAACTTGGCAAGAACTCCGAACTGAATTCCTGTACGAGCAGGAACCTACCAAAAGTCCAGGGATTTTTTTTTGGAGAAAACAAAAATCCAGGAGATGGAATGCAATGAAACAGATGGGTATATCATCTGCACAAGTATCGCCAAGAGAAATACTAACATGGACACACCACAAGACTCATATAGTAAGAAAGACACAAACACGCCCCATCTGTGGAAAATATTAAATAAAAATCTCATGTACAAAAGATGAGGCACATGTACATTTAAATTTCTGGAAAGGAACATAACAAAACTCATTGCATTTTCAGACAGAATTTTGGTGGAAATTATCAGATATAGTTTTGCATCCAGAGAACGGTTTAAATTAGCATCGCCCAAGCGAGGTTCACGTATTGTGGTTTGTCTATAACTACCATGTTTTGGGGGCCGTAACCGAGAAACTGAACTAGATGAAAACGCAGATCTAGGATTTTACCTTTCGGGCAGCTTGACCTCGGGCCTGCGCTTGACGGGGCTGCGTCCGGCACCGGCGCCGACGCCGAGCTCCCGCGCGACGGACTCGAGCGCGTCCTCCTCATCGGCGGCAACCCCCGCGCGGCCCTTGTCCGCACGCCGCAGCCCGAGCGCCGCCCGCCGGACTTCCTTGACGGAGAGCGCCACGGCGCCCTTGCCCGCCGCCCGCCGCAGAAGCGGCCGCCGCTCCGCCTTCTCCGGCGTCCAGACCCGATCTGCTGGAACCTTCTCCCGATCCGCCGATACGAGCGCCTTCTTGATCTTCTGCGGCGTGTCGGAGGCGGAATCAGCCGCCGTTGCGGTCGTCCTGGCCCGCTTGGATGGGGTGGCGGCGTCCATGTCGATTCTCGAGGAGGGTTTACGGTGAGCGGAGAGGATTAGATGCGGAGGAAACCAGATTTGGGATGGTCTTAACCTTGCCGGTTCCGGTTCCGGTTGGAGGGGTTTTGGCGGGAGGCAACGGGGAGAAGTGGCGCGAAGAGCTGTGGTGGGTGCCACGTGGTGCGCTCTGTGGCGTTCGCGCCAACTCGGGGGTGCTCATCGCGCCGAGTTCGGGTGGGAGACTTGTTGGAGGCCTCCGTCCAAGTCTAGATGGGCCGAGCCCACCACACGTCCACTCCCACGCCACCGTCGCCGCCATTAGCATCACCACTGTCGACGACGTCATTCGTCCTCCGGCACCGGCCCCAACCGCCTGAGCCTGCCCACCTCATCGCCATGTCCTGCTCGAGTTGTCACTGTCGACAGTCCACCACCACCCCGGCTTCCCTCTGCCCCCTTCCCCTCTTCTCCTGCGCTGACAACCCTAACACGCACCCAACCACCCACCCTAAGTTCCTCGACATGTCAACCTCCGCGAGGATAACATTTACGATGTATCAGAAAGAGGTGATGACCTATGGTGACTTCGGCAGTATCTCAGTTCCACGACTACTATTGAATATTTTGTATTCTGGAATAATTATTTGTTTACATTTCTTATATGAAAATATTATGTGTAATTTGTTAATGGAGGTACATACTCAAATACACAAGATCCATTCACCTCTCTTCCTCTATCATATTCTCAATTTCACCATACAATTTTTTTGCGTTGTTGAAACATTGTACTCCCACATAACATTGGTTTATCAATTGTGATTAGAACAGGTGATGGCCGGCATGGCGTTGGCGTGCGCTGGCTTGTTGTCGGTTGTACTTTGATTTGTACTTGAGGATGCACGACTGTAAGCATGCCCCACGACTGTAGTCGTTGATCGCTGAACCGCGTTAACAAATTAATCTCGGTGTCCTTGTTGTGATTTTTGTATGATCGATTATGAGTCTCCGGCGATAAGGCAATGTAGTGTAAGTTCCATGTTGCCACCATCCGATCCTTCTTCTCTTTTTATATTTTCCGGGATTTGTCTTTCTTTTGTTGTTGTGGCCATATGCTACGATGTTGAGCCAAAGTGACTGATAACGTGTTTTTGGAGAATGAGATGCGAATAAATTAGGAAAACTTGTTTCTTTGTATTGATGGAATTTGGATGACCGAAAACTCTAAAGTGAGCCCGGGCACGCTTGCTCTCTATAAAAAGGTGCATGTCACCCTCTTCAATGCATCCATAATACTACTTACTTAAGCCCCTCGGTAATTAATTATGCCAAATCTATTAGAAACAAATGATTTGCTTGGCCATTTTTGCAGGGCGGACATGAAAACCATAATCTTCAAACTGTGAAATGTGCTAGGCCATTTTTTGCAGCGCAAAACATGATAATCAGTTTACAGATTAGGCTTCAAAATCATCATTTACTTAGTTAATCCTAAATCTACTAGACAAATGAAAATGCATGCATGTAGAGCATTTATTACACCTGAATATAAAATGTTGCATTTAACCACAACCACTCAATTCACCCAGGAGCAAGCGCGCCCGAGCGCCATTCGTCATACCAATATAGCGAATAGGCGTATATACAGATACAACCGTCTGTACGGTCAAACGTATGGACATAGGCGTTGGTACGGTGCTTGAACACACTTAACCATTGTGGGTTGCTAATTAGACAACTAACTGACGGTTAATAATAATCCTAATGAAGGGAGAACCCTCGTTGGTTGTTTGGTCTCCATGTCATTTTTTCGTGGCTGCTTTCAGAAGAGTAAAAAATGGTGTGCATGAATAAAATAACTCGATGATTTGCTTGTTCATTGTATGATTGGCTTAATAGAATAGAAGAAAAAAAAAGCCCTAGGATCTAATTTCATAGTACACCCTCCATCCTGCAGTAGCGGGTTACCGTACAAAATCTCTAGGACTACTCTACTGATCTACTCTACGACTAGGACCCATCACCTTTTGTAGAATCGAGTCGAAGCTCAAGCAGAAGCAGCACATCCGGACGAGCATCAAGACACACCCGGTGCATCCGATGAGCACGATTACGGCACCTTGCACCACGATGATCACACCGCCGACCAGACCCTTTGGCTCTACCTCGTCGGGATGGTGAAGACACCAGCGACCCAAGAGTATTACCCAAGTCCCAAGGCCTATCATGAAGAAGAGAAAGGCAGCGGTTATGACGTGGATGATGCCGAAAGTATCACCGGAGTCCGGCACGGCACCGCCGCCGTCCGCCTGAGGGTGGTCGCTGGACTGCTCGAGATCCATCTGGTATCGGCTGTCGACTCACAGCTAAGCTTCGCGGGATCCAAAATTAGTTAGGGTTAAGTAGAGTTGCTTAACAATAATATGTGGGCCCTACTTGGGCTAATAGCGTGTATTATTTAGGCACGTCACTTGTAACGTTATTGTTAAAAAATTATTAGGCAATTTTCGGTTGAGTTTAATTAGCGAAAACACCATTACATGTGCATTAGCAAACTTAATCACACTAGTAGACGTGTACGTGCAACGCACGTTATTTGTCAAAACAAAATAAGATAAAAATCATAACAGGAGCGGTGCATTTTCAGCTTCTCGGGAGCACATTTGTCGCTCCGACCACCGCAGCCCTGGATGTTAGTTGCTTGACCTGCAGTACATCTCCTTCTATGCCCCTGTCTCGCCTCGCTCTGACTCTCCCTTTCTTCCCAAGTTGTCCTCTGTACTCTCCCGTCCGCGCTCCAGCTCCACCTCGCCGCCGGTGGCCAGAGAGCCAGCCACGGCATCGCCCTGCGAGCATTGGATGGCACGCTTTTTTCGTGAGTCCGACGCCGCGGCGAAGCAGGCGGCCTACCGCCCTCCGACGTCGTACCCGCGCGGGCCGACACCAATCTCGGCCGTCATGACTGAACTACTGCAAATATAAAATATGGTGAAACCTTCTTGCAAATTTCAGTCACAAAGAATACGTCTAGATTTATTACCATGTAGAAGCACAGCATATTTAGTCGCCTTGAGCGTATTAACATCCTCCAAAGTGTGATGACCAGTGACAGAAAACCTACACACAACAAGTATACACGATAGCTCCTTTCCCGAAAGAAAAATATGAGATAACATAGAAATCATTCAAATCAACATCAGCAGTCCTAAAACACTATAACTAATACTGAACCAATAGCAGAAGGATTTTCGAGTTACAATAGCGAGAAACATATAGTCTACACTGAAAAAAATAGACCATACAGTTATTCATACCGCAAGAGAATCATGGTCTTCTAAATTGACACACATAATTTTTTCCACTTCCACCACACTTTCCCTATCCTCTGCCACCGGACAATATATTTTCTTTTCCTTTGCTAAGTATCCAAAGCTAGCTTCTTGTATACAGCACGACGATGGTTATTTGAACAGCAGCTGAGAAAGAGACTTCTCATGGAGGGGATCGTCTCACAGGCAACAGCGACAATGTGGCTTGTGGCTAATTCAGATCTATAGCAACATGTGTATCAGAACTTTGCTACAAGCCTACAACACAGAAGAAGAAGAAGAGAGATAGCCGGCCCACTTTGACTCATCGTCGGCGGCGATGGACTGTCTCCAGATCGCCGTCTGCCGTCTCTCACAGCCGGACTCTGCTCCTAGTCCCGAATTACCTCCACTACCGCGGCCACGCCTCCCGCTCTAGGTTCATCAAGCTACTTGTCAGCCGAACATGGATCAATCGATATCGCTATCACCTCAGTACCAACAACGCCACACCAGAAAAAGATTAGTGCTTACCAGAGTGATATATCGAGGCAACCGTGTTCTTCTGAACATTCGTTTTCATCTCACTTTTAGATCAGAGCAGTCAGAAGAATTTTGCTGACCTGCTACCAAAAATCAGTCATTAATATTCACGGCCAGAAATAATCTTATAGCATTATAACAGATAATACGAAAGGGGTAGGAGGCAATTTTACACAACAAGTCAGTCAAAGTGATACAAATATTCAAGAAAATCTTGTCTTGATTCTAAATACTGTTGAAGCCAGTACAACCAATTACTGGAGAGTGGAGACGCATATTTTGCAAGACTATATGAGATACACCGGGACCACGCAGCTGTGCGCCGTTCGTGAGGAATCGTGCTCACGCAGGAGGAGCGCATGGAGTGGTGGATGTACCTGACTCGATCCAATCGTTCAGGATGCTGGCCAAGCAATCGGCTCCGGGAAGTGTGTCCGGCCGGAGTGCAAGGACTTGCGCTCCCAGGCGGAGAAGCTCGCGGAGGTGATGCGGCAGTCGGCACTCGCCAAAGCCGACGTACCCGCCGGCGGCGCGTGCGCACCTGCATCCAGGGAGGCTGCACGTCCCTACCTCCCGGCTGCGTCAGCATTGCCGGCCACACCACCACAGCTCCCCCAAATTGATCTGACACTTCCCTAGGTGGACCTGGGGCCTCATTAAAGAAGAAGAATAGCCGGGGTCCTGGCTGGCGGCAGGGAATTTCCCGGGCAGCGACGCAGCTCCAATCGAGGAGTTGATGCCGAGGAGAAGATAAGGAGGCAGGGAGGTGCGGCGTGGAGAGTGTCGCCTGCGCTAGCAAAAGGAACGGAGGCGGGCCTGGAGGACGGACGGAGTCGGATGCGGCGGCTGATCTGGAGGCCAGCCGGAGTCTGGGGGGCGGCGGGTCTTGAGGCCGGCCAGCGGCTTGGTCGCCTGATTCGTTCGGCGAGACAGAAGCAGCGTTCTCGCTCGGGAGAAAAGAGAAGCAGCGAACGGTTCTTTTTCACTTAGGCGGTGGCATCCCCCGTAATTTAGACTCGTACCGGTTCGCTTCTGGATGTGTTGAGCAGCTCAACACCGGGGGAACAATCTGGATCGTCGATCGGATATCGAACGACACAAATTTAATGTATCCGGCATATGTTTGCTCTTTTAATAGTAGTATAGATACGACAGACTAGACACATCTAGCAGATTTACATATGCCCCAAATACTAGTGCAAACAGAGATAGGAACATCACATACGTGTTGACCGGCAAGGTCCCCGCCACGGCATTATTGTTCTTGGCCATGGCGATTAAGAGGAAGTAGATGTACCTCCGACTTTGGACCTCTCATCGCTGATCAGCAGATTTTTGAACCTCTCATTCCTTGTATAGTTCGTTTTGTAATCACCAAGGACAGTTGCTGCTACCAACGTACTTTTTTTTGCACGGACCAACATACTATTCACTACTAGAATACATTAGGGTATTGATTGTCTGAATAGAAAAAAAGAACCTGTAGGATCGAATTTCATACTCTCGAAACAGGCTTTTGCCTCGCTTTATAAATAAAACAACATGTCAAGTAAGTCCATACAAAGTGATAACCCAGAAAGAGAAGCTAGAAAATCAAATTTCATACTACGCCCCTCCAGCCTGTGTAGTAGCGGGTACCGTACAAAATTTCTACAACTACTCTACTGATCTATCTAGGACATGATCCATCATCACCTTTTGTAGAATTGAATCGAAAGTCACGCAGGAGCAATCCGGTGCACCCGAGGAACATGAACACGGCACCTTCCACCACGAGCACGACACCGCCGGTGAGACCCGGTGGGTGCATCTCGTCGGGATGTGAAGGCTATATCTGCCATAGCTCTTCGACTAGAACCTGCGCTTGGTGAAAATGTCCCCCTCGAATTTTCGCCATCACATCAAGGCACCCACAGGTTGGAGGAGATGGGCCTATCAGGAGCGTATGTTGAGGATGGTACTTCTTTAAATTCGAAGGGCCGTCATATTTGATGGCCTCCCCAGCTAGAGCTTACAATCAAGATTGACAAAGCTCGCCTTCACTTTTAGTGGGAACTTCCTTGATTCAAAGAGCCCCAAGCAAATCAGGCATTAAATTGATTTTGACAATTCCCGCCATAATGCGTGGATAGTGTATTTGGCCATCAATAACGCCTGCGGAATAGCAGCAACATCTTGAGCCTCCTTGACATGGCTACTCCATATATAGAATATAAAAACCATGATCGGGGCATATTAAAACTGCACCCATGGATCTCCAGTACAGCAAGTGATCGCAGATGAATCACCAAAGGCACTGGTAGTTAACTGAAATCACCATTAAATATAGGACTTCACCAAGAAATATCCACACCATCTTGAAAGTTGCAGAAGAGCCGTAAGACGAATTCGACGACCATTGTTGCGCAGCAAAGATGGGAGGAGAACCAGATTGGTACCAGGGGAAATAATTATGCGGGCGTGCCAGTGTACTAAGTACACAAGTAAAAATATAGGGAAACTTGCATTTTATTAATCTCTCAGTGGAGAAACAAAAGTACATGATCCCTTTACAATATGCGCTCCGTGGCCTACTAGCGTGGCCGATATGACTTGGGCGACTGTGAAGTTCTGGTTCACGGGGCCTCGGATGGCTCCCGCTTAATTACGTCCGTGAGGCAAGGTCACGGACCACCTCCGATTAAGCTGCTGCAATGGTCGTCGTCTTCAAGTCTCGTCTTCTCCATACCATACGCTTGGTGTGGATTATGATGATGCGATGGTGAAGTGGAAGATGGAGCGGTACGTCCGTCGCTTCGGCGATGCTTAGTCGCATCCCTCCGACTTGTCGATATCCGATGATGAAGGTGTCCGGCTTCGTCAGCTCAGACAGATGGGCGGCCTTCGCCTCGTCGGTGCCCGGCCTAGTGGTGTCCGCCTCGTCGGTCGGACTTGGTAGCTTGCCTTCGCCTCGTCGGTGCCGGCAAGAAGTGGTTTGCTTCATCGGAAAAAGGACATGTCGGTGGAGTGGCTTCGCCTCGTCGTTGCTAGGACGATGTCGAGGAAAAGTGTTGGTGTAGAAGTCAAAAAAGACTTGAATATCGTCGCGCGGCAACGTGGCTCGATGACGACGGTATATGAAGTTGTCGATGTAGATCTTGTGGCGCCGAAGGCATGCATGATCTTCTGGAGGCTTGATGTGTCGTGGTCGTGTAATTCAACTGGCGTAGATTGTTGACGTTGACGAACGACGATGTGCAGGTGCAGTCGGCATCCTTGTCGGGGAGATGTGTCGAGGAAGTCTAGCGCGGGAGTGTCGATGAAGTGTCTGCGGTCGGCGTCAGGGAGAGGTCGTTGAAGATGGCCTGGTGTGTCGATGTAGTCTCCGTTGCAGCTCCGCCTCCGTTGACAGCAGCTGGCGTGCGGACGTGTGGGCGTTGAGATTCCAGCGGTGGGCGTGATGGAGCCGACTCCACGGCGTCCATTATCCATACTTGGATTCGTTCGTACCTGATGACATGAACATGCATGAAGTAAAATAATTAATTAATCTGGAGATATTGATTGGATTTGCATGTCGTGAGATTGATGCATGCATCTGGTCTTGGAGTGCTGGCATGCATGATGGACTACACCCTGCAACATAGCTACTTGATACAGTTTCTTGAATGTTGTTGACAGTGCCATGGGCTCGACGTGAACGGCATGGACTCCGCATCGCAGCGAGCTCCATCGATTATTCTTCTAGATGAACATCATGGCGATGAAGATGGCTTTTGGGGCTGCACGTTGGCAGCACCTTGGCATCGGCGGATTGCACGACGGCGAGTCGTTCTTGTCAAAGAGGATGACCTTGTTGAGAATGGTGCCGTGGGCTCGACGTGGACGGCATGAACTCTGCACTCACCGTGAGCTCCATCGGCTACACTTCAGATGTACATCTTGGCGGTGAAGTCGCCGGCGGGCTGCGCGGACACGGGCAGCTCCGATGGCGACGTTCTTGCCGAAGAAGTTCACCACCTGCTTTGATGGCCTGGACAAAGAGCGTCTTGACAAACAAGATCGACGTTGTTGATGTGATGGTCTCCGGAAATACATCTTGGCGCGTCGTGGTGCCGATGCCGCCCGCCGTGTCGCGGAGTTGGAGATGACACCGGGCTGTATGTGCCCGACGATGTTGTCATGTAGATGAAGATGACGCCGGACCATGTGCCGGCCGTCGGGACGTCGTCTTGACGTTGGAGATGGCGCCGTGCTGCTCGTCGACAGCCCCACCGACATCCTCGTAGGATGGAGATGACGCCATGCCGTAGGCCTCGGCTTCGTCGTCTTGGTTGGTGATGAAGGCGGCTTGAAGGCTACACGCCGGCAGCAACTCAATGTCGGCCAGCTGCGTTGCCTTGTTCTCCCGCCTTGCTAGATAAGAGAGAGGAAGCGAGAGATCATAGCAGGCATAATAGATCATTTAGACATGCATGTGTCGCCACCATGGGCGCGTGATGTAGCATGTTGGTGTTGATGGAAGGCAAAGTGGTCGATCTGCTCGCGGATGCAAGTGCTAGCTCGGATGAAGAAAGGATCACCGGTCGTTCCTTGGCGCGCGCCCGCCATCGCCATGCATGGCATGTCCAGGGCACCGCGGCCACCGGCTCGAGGGCGTGTCATCAATGGCCACCGCCGGGTCCGAGCATCCACAGCCCTGACGGGCGTGTCATGTGCTGCTCCTTGAATGATCGATCTGGGTATTCCGAGTTCCTCCTCTACCTCCCCTGCTGAGAAACCTGCTAGATAGAAAGGAGATAGAGCACGTAGTGATAAAAGGAGGAATGGATGTGTGAAAGGTGTATGCATATGCATGATGCCTCCGCGGGCGCGTCATTCGGCAGCCCTTGTAATTTAGCATGTTGGCGTAGTTGGAAGAAGACCCATGTCGCTCAGCGGATGAACAACGTGGATGCGGATGACAGGAAGCATCGCCGGTCAGCCCTCCGGCGAGCGTCTACTGGCGTCGAGGTACTTCCTAGGCGCCATGGCCGGCCGTCCTCGGGTGCATTATCCACAGCCCTGTGGGGCGTGTCATTTGCTGCACCAATCTGTGTGCCTAGAGTTGGCTTCGTCTGTATCCCCCGCCCCTGGATCATGGCCGCCGGCCGGGTGGATATGCGAGGCGATGATCGTCCGGCCTTCAAGATTCTGGGCGCGTGTGCTCCGCTGCCGTCATGGTGAGCGTGATGTGCTGGGCCTTATCTTCCAGGCTCCGATCCCCCCTTTGACCTGTACATGGTCAGGTCTTATATAGGCAGAGGGGTAGGGTATAGGGCGATCCCTCGTGCGCCGCCATGGCCGTTCGACCGCTTCCGATCTTGGTGGATTAGATTGAGACGCGTTTGGTTGGATCACGCCGTCATCTGCTCCCGTATGTGCTTATCTGGTTGGGTATTGTACTGCTGATCCAACGCGTCCTCGGGTGCACCCAGCGACGTGATGGTCACGATCTGATCGGTCCAACATGAGGTTCTTTTACACTATTGCATGTCGACTCAGTATAGGTACGTATCCTTATGCTGGTGCAATGCCCACCTTCACACAAGCAGCTAGCTAGTCATATTTCGGGGTGTAGCATTTTCTTTTCTTTACCTCTATTGTGTACCATAGCACAACTATTATATTCTAACTTGCACTAAATTTTATACTTCTATTATATGTATCTCAGTACAAAATCTCGTCGAACACACACACTTCAAAATACTGTTTTCAATAGATTTTGAATAACTGGCTCGATGGAGTCTGAAATCAGTTTTGGCTTTTCAACCACCAACTGATCACTAGTAGTGCACGATCAAACTGAAACCTTTTCATCATCAGGTTCCACAAGAATGTAGCATATTTGTTCAATTCATGAAGGCTCACTGCAGTGGCTCCATATCAACTGCGGTGGTTGACCCATTCGCGTAGACAGGGTGGAGCACATGTCCCGCTACAGGATCAACATGGATCCACTTCCTGCCAGTCAGCTTATTGCGCTCGAATCGCACGTGGCCTTCCTTCAGACTGAAGATCGTGTGGTCCTTCCCAATGCCAACATAGTTCCCAGGATGGAACCGGGTTCCTCTTTGGCGGACAATGATGTTTCCTGGTTCCACTTTCTGAAAAAAATGAACAAATAAATGCTACGAAACAGTATGTGATTGTATCTCCACATCTTTTAAAAATGAAAAAAGAATGCCCCAATGTGAGATCATCACAGGGCATTCCTAAATTTCCAAATTCGTAGATATTTCCATGTGACTTAGACACTTAGTTGTATTGTAACATCATTCGATGTTTTCCACAAGAAAAAATACTAAAATCATAAGGAGCATCTAAAGATGGTACCTCTCCACCAAACTTCTTAACACCCAAATACTTGGGGTTAGAGTCACGGCCATTCTTTGTTGAACCAGCAGTCTTCTTGGTGGCCCAGCGCCTAAATACCAAACTCATTCCTCCAGATGACTCTGCAGTCAAGTACATTCCAGAGTCAGATTACTCGTTGGAAACAGCATAAAAGATACAAGTTCAAAGTCACACACACACTACCCCAAAAGTCATTACCAGTTGCGCTGGTGTACACCGAAACATTTGAGATCAGTTCTTTGACATTGACTCTCCTGAAAACCGATGAGAAAGCCATCTTGTCTGCCACAAGTTAACTGCAGTCATTAGAATGATTCTGTGATATACTAACATCAGTAATGTACCGCTGAGTAAAAGTAGTAAATTTACAACGAGTAAATGGCACTGGCGGTCACACAACTCGTCCGCTATGTGCACTTAAGTCACACAACTGAAAAACGGGATTTTTTGGTCACACAACTGGATTTTTGGTGCACGCAGGTCACAAACCCCACATGTCAGTCCGTTTTCCGTTGCAGGAGTGCTGACGTGGACACGTAATTTTGCAGAAAACCCCCTGTATTTTGGGATATTTCGCAAAAAACCCAAATTTGGGTCCAATTACAGGGAGTTTTCTGCAAAATGTCCAAAAATACAGGTATTTTTTTTGCAAAATTACCAACGGAAAACGGACTGACATGTGGGTTTTGTGACCTGCGTGCACCAAAAGTCCAGTTGTGTGACCAAAAAATCCCGTTTTCCAGTTGTGTGACTTAAGTGCACATAGTGGACGAGTTGTGTGACCGCCAGTGCCATTTACTCATTTACAACTATGTGTTGTGCCCTTTTCAGATTACCATATCATCGATTCTATCATTTGACGCTCTACATTTACTATGGGACAGTGTCGGCCTATAGATGTTCACACTAAGCCTTCCACAAACGAAACTTAAGTTCTGATTTAATATACCACTGCTAGGCTTGACAGCACTCCTGTTAACTACACATTGCGTGTTTAGGAAATCTGATTTTAAAAAGCAACCACAGTAATCTAGGCATCAGAGCACAGGCATATTTGGATTTGAAACAAAAATATCAAGAGGAAGTAAATATTTATCTTCAACCTGAGCATCAGCAACATAATTTTTCAAATCATAAGTTCAAGAAAGTATACATCATTACGGACAGAACTGGATCAGGAAATCATTATTTGTCACTTGTCAGGAAGAATTTTCAAAATCTTCTACAATACTGGACTCCGTTTAGAAGAAGACTTTGTTTAATGGCGAGGAACACAACAATACAAAGTTGCAAGTTCACTAAAAAATATTCGAAAAGACTACTGAATAGAGAGTACAGTGACAGATACAAGAGTTGTTCGCGCATTAGAGATCAGAAATACTAAATACTGAATCAGATATCCAATCATTTGGCAAATCCAATGACTTGTGTTGGAGAATGGCTTTCATATTTTTTCCTTGATCTTTTCAACTTCTTTCAATAATCTGATATTGCAGAAGTGAAAAAATAATCCTATGGGGCATTTTTCACAGAAGAGTGGTGCAACATCATCGAAATTGCAAGCATGAGGACTTGACGTTGGGTGGGGGAGAAGGCATCAACCCCTCCCCACCAGTAGAGGCTATGCCTTAGTCCGCTGATATTGCAGAAGTAGCTTTAGACATGTTAAATTTAATCTAAGTCTTACTAGACCAGAGAAAATTAGAATACAATGTCGGGTGATATCCCATTTGCGTTTGCAACAATTGGAGTATCCCATTGATGGACACATCTGGAATGGAACGGGCAAAATATCACATACAGAATCAGATTTGGACGTGGTTCCGCATAGCAAAGAGAATAACTTGGGGGCAAAACGAGCTTAACAACGAGAGTGTGCAGGCCAGATTAATCTTACTGGGGAGTTTTTCATGGTTTCACCTTGTATGTATGTACTTCCCCTCAATACCAAAAAGAAGGAAACAATACATGCCCATAGCCGGCAAAGGGTGGACATTTGGCTTGAAGATACTTTCGGTTCTAGTTAAATCAAAATTTTGACAGCACTTGAGCGGTGGTATATGCTAGGTTCTGCCATCTCAAAAGCCGGGCGAGACCATCAGTCCAATCACACCAAAATGAACTAGCGCGAGGAAATTCGTCATGCTCCTCTACCGGACAATGTGACGGATAGTTGCGATTCTACTCCAGATAGCAAGACAGCGCAAAAGCTAGCAGATCCAACTGAGCGTTGCGATTCGGAAGAAAGGGAAGTATGAGAAAGGGGAAGGAGAAGTCAAGTACATACGTCGCAAGATCGCTCTGTTGTCGGTGCCGGCGCCGTTACGCTGCCCCGCGCGCACGGGTGGTCGCCGGTTGGGGTTGTGTGGTGGCCGGAAGTGGAAAAGAGGGTCGCCGAGATGCGGGATCGAGCACCGTTCTGTCCGCCGCCAATGAGCCGGCCGCCGTGCGTGCCCGGAGTGGAGATGCAGCACCAATGAGCTCTTGGGCCCTAAGTGGGCTCAGATTGTATTGTATGCGTGTGGGCTTTACTTCCACCGAGCTGTCAGTCTTTCCCACGACTACTCGCGATTCTGTTTCCTTCCTCTTCCTCCCCATGTTTGGCTTGGCTCTCGATTAGGCTGTCAGCCTTCACCTTCGCGCTCCGGCGAACGCACGGCTGCGTTTGGTTGCGCCTTGCCGGAGCCCCACGGCCTGCACATCCCCACTCCATAGGCTCCCAGTAGCGTCCAGATCTAGCCCTTGCCCTCTAGGCTCTAGGCAGCCTCATAGGTGGACTGTGCAGGTCCAGACCTAGCGTCAAAGGAAAGAAAAAAAAGTTCTTTTGAGCAGTTTTTTTTTACAACACCTCTAACAATGGGGATAGGTTATGATAGTCCGGTGTCGGATAGGAAGAGGAAATTTTCACCAGGAAGGCCCCTAGCATATGCAAAGAGAACGAAGAAACCCGGGCTTCGAATCAGCAGTCTACCCAAGGTAAACCGAAGCAAAACTAACTACGAAAAGCTATTACCCGTTTTTGTCTCGCTGATGTTGTCAAAGTATTTCTGAAGTATACAAACTTTGGTTTCTGATAATGCTGAAGTATTGAATACTTTACAAGTAGTTTGGTACGTATGTATTTTCTAAACTGAAGTATTTCAAAACCGAAGTATATCAACGCCTGGCAAACAAATAGTTCAGTTCCTTGCAAAAAAATACAAATACTTCAGTTGTTCTCATTTCTCAGTTTTGAAAAAAATAGGGTCACACCTTTTCCTACAATACTTCAAAAAAACTACAGTTTTGAAGAATACTTCAGTTTTAAAACCACATTATTTATTGGATCCAAACACTTTAAAGTATCTAATACTTCACTATTTTCAGAAACTTACTTCAAAAATAATTTGATGCCAAACGGGGTGTTTGGATCCAATAAATAATGTGGTTTTCTGTAGTTTTTTTTAAGTATTGGAGAAAGAGGTCTGACTCTCTTTTTTCGCTACTGAAAAATGAGAGAAAACTAAGGCCTAGTTTATCACCAAAGTTTATTAAAAACTGAAGTATTCGAATACCACAGTATTTAAGTGCCAGGCATAGTAATACTTTAGTTTGAGAAAAACAGGTCCAAGGTTGTTTTTCCAATACTTCAAAAATAGCATGTTTTGAGAGATACTAATGCCTAGTTTGGCGGCGCAGTTTTTATGAAACCAGAGTATTGGAAAACCGAAGTATTTAGTCGCCGGGCAAAGCAATACTTCAGTTTTGGATAATACTTCAGTTTAGAAAAAAACAAGTCAGGACTAAAGTCTCTAATACAACAACAAAAAAATTGGACAATACTTCAGTTTTTAAAACCACAGTATTCAATACATCCAAACAATTCAAAGTATTTTATACTGCAGTATTTATAGAAACTGTGGTATTGGTTGAATACTTAAAAATATTTTGATGCCAAACTAGGTGAAAGGACAAGGATGTCGCCTAGAGGGGGGTGAATAGGCGATTTAAAACTTTTTCAGTTAGGCTTGATAATTGCGGAATAAAACTAGATGTTTAAATTAACAAGCCAACAACCTAAATAAACTGGGTCACCTATGTGCACCAACAATTTATGCTAAGCAAGACAATTAACAAGATGATAGCAATAAAGGATACTTCAAGCACAAAGGCTATCACAATGTAAAGTGCATAAGTAAAAAGCTCGGGTATAGAAATAACCGAGGCACGCGGAGACGACGATGTATTCCCGAGTTCCTCCTTTTTAGGGGAGTACGTCTTGTTGGAGGGGTGTGAGTTTCAAACTCAAACGCCACAAATGGTCTCACCCTATTCTCCGATGAACCTTGCCCAAAAGCTCGGTTCACCTTCCACTATTGATTTCCCTTTTGGGCAGAAATCGAGTCCCTTACAACAATCTTGAGTCACAACCCACAAAAGGATTGGGAGCTCCCAAGTGGCCACAAAAGGCCTCAACCGCCACAAAAGGCGTCTAGGGTCCAACGACCCAAAAGTAACAAACTCACGAATTTTCACTTCCACGAATTCTCGTGGAGAGCACAAACCGATGCACAAAAGCAATGGCAAGAACACAAGAAGTGCTTAAGTCCTTCATGTTGGATTTCACCCACAGGATCAATCACATCAAACTAGACGAAGACTCACGCACGAAAAACTTTTGCCAAGGGCACGTATCGTGCCCGTTCTTTTTCTGTTTATTTCTCTAAAATCTCGGTACAATCTTATTACAAACTCACGCAGCAGCCGTGTACATATATATACCCGGCCAACCGACCCAAACACACCTAGACCTACTCGTACTTGACACAGCTAAGCAAACCGACTCAAACCTTCCTAATTAGCTAACATAGTCCAGACCGGACTAGGACTAACCCTCGTACGTACTCAACTAGTAAACTAGTACTAGTCGAATCAGACTAGGGCACACACACACCCAGCTATTTCCTAATTAAACTCACACTTTAAGGAAAGATTATTATGGCTAACAATCTCCCCCTAATCTTGACTTGTCGCCTCCTCGTGCTTCTCCTGATCTTGACTCGACCCAGCTTCACGCCACACCTTGATCGTCATGTCCGTACATTAAGTATGACCACGCAGGAAACATGCAGTGCACCTTTGCTCTGCTATGCTTTGCCACCGCCATTGATCGGCCTCCCGCACTCGGTTCGCACATAAGTGCCACCGCTATTGCGGTCCTCACACTCGGTTCGCACCATACTTCTTTTGTACTTGCTTGCAGTAGCTTCTTCTTCTACTGGTCGCACACCTCCTCGCTTTACGGTAGCATACTACCACCGTCCGCCTTCGGAATCACACCGAACCCACGTTGGCCGCAACCAGGACGCTCCACGAGGACATGGACACAACTCACGGAACACCGTGCACACCTCAACCATGATGCACTTCAACTGCAACGAGCCCTCACCAAGATGAGCACTTGAACACGACGACGACTCACATAGATGACGACTCAACGTCCCAACTTGCACGACCATGACTCCTCGAACTCTTCTAACTCCCCCGAAGATGAACTTGACGAGACTCCCGGCGCCACACCTCGGCACCACCGCTCCATCAACGATCATCCACCTCCACCAGCTTGCCGACGACTGCCCTCTGCCGTCTCCTCCGTGTCGTTCCGCCGAATGACGATCGCCCGCCCCGAGGCGCTAGTACGGGTCGCCTCCCCGGGGCAAGCGTGGCTTCAAATCTTTAACCTCGCTCTGATACCAATTGTTGGATTTCACCCACAGGATCAATCACATCAAACTAGACGAAGACTCACGCACGAAAAACTTTTGCCAAGGGCACGTATCGTGCCCGTTCTTTTTCTGTTTATTTCTCTAAAATCTCGGTACAATCTTATTACAAACTCACGCAGCAGCCGTGTATATATATATACCCGTCCAACCGACCCAAACACACCTAGACCTACTCGTACTTGACACAGCTAAGCAAACCGACTCAAACCTTCCTAATTAGCTAACATAGTCCAGACCGGACTAGGACTAACCCTCGTACGTACTCAACTAGTAAACTAGTACTAGTCGAATCAGACTAGGGCACACACACACCCAGCTATTTCCTAATTAAACTCACACTTTAAGGAAAGATTATTATGGCTAACACTTCACTCTCAAATCCCACCAAAAGCAACTAATGCTTGTGGGGGGAGAAGAGAGAAGAACAAAGAAGAACTCAACAAACAGAACTCCAAGATCAAGATCTACTAGGTTCCCCTCACTTAGAGGAGGAATGGATTGGTGGAATTATAGATCTAGATCTCCTCTCTCAAATCTCTCAAAGATATGCAAGAATCATGGGAGGAATTGAGAGAACTCAAAACTTTGGAGGTCAACAACGGAGGATGAGAGAGAGTGCCAAAGCTTGGGGCAGCTGGAGGAAGGTGGAGGGGAATTTATACCCCCTCCCGAAATGTGGTCGTTGGAGGGGAAAAGTCGTCTGCCCCGAGAGCCCGACCTTGGCTCGGCAAGGCCGGTCAGGACTCTTTGAGGCTGGCTCTAGGTGCAGGGAGCCTGGCCTTGGGCCGGCCTTGGCTGCCGACGAAGGCTGGCAAGGTGGCCGAGACGGTCGGCCTTGGCCCGGCCTTGGGTGTTGACGGAGGCCGGTCAGCAGCCAGAGGCAGCCGGCCTTGGGCCCGGCCTTGGCCCAGCCTCGAGAGCACAGAAGGCCGGCAAAGAGGCCGAGACGGCTGGCCTTGGCCCAACCTTGGGCCCGGCCTAGGCTGGCCAACCAGAAACTTTGAGGAAAACGGCAATATCTTTTTCGTTCGAACTCCAAATCGAGCGAAACTAATTTTGTTGGAAAGGTAACAATAAGAGCTTTCCTACAAAAAGGTGTGGAACTTTTCTCACGAAATATTAAGAACCATAAATAGAGTTAAGTTGACACACATGGGAAGGTGTGGAACTTTCCTCACGGATAAACCGATAATATTTCCAACACAAAAACACAACAAGTTTTCCATCCGTACTCCGATTTCGATGATCTTGGGTTTGATGGAATCACAATGAAGAGCTTTACAAGATCATGCATAGAAACATCATAGTCCATCATGTGAGGGGGAGACCATAAGGAGAGAGTTTGACCTCTCTTAGAAAAGTCGCACCGGTAAAACCTCCAACATAAAAAACGCAACAAGATATTCATGAAATCCATTTTTGATGAACTAGAGCTTGGTATGGAGATGAACACAAGCTCTAAAACCTCACATGGATAAAAGCCAAATAAGAACCAAGAAAGATGATATGCCAAATATGCAAAGGTTTGAGCTCGCCACAAAGATGCGATCAAGTTACTCACTTGAGAGCCCCTCTTGATAGTACGCCGCCTATCCTATAACCCGGTCTCCCACTAACACCATGAGACCGGTAAAATAGAAACCCTATCAAGATCATACCTTTGCCTTGCGCATTCCACTTGAGCTAGATGATGACGATCTTGACTCCCTCAAGTTGGAACACCTTTCTTGATTGTGCTTGCTAGCACATGCTTGATGAAGACTTCTCCAAATACCCCCCATACTCCATGATGGGAGAGCCTTGCAAAACTCCGTCTTCATGTATCCACTTGCACTTCATCTTCTTTTCTTGATGTATATGATGGCTTGGAGATAAACATGAATGTTCATCCAATCTTCTTTCCAAGCCATGCTTGCAATAAGCTCAACTCTAGATGACCATTCTTCATATAAACCCTTGGATAGAAGCTTGGTCATCATATAATCTTTTAGAGTCCAACACATGAACTCCAATCTTCTTCATGGACAAGGTTTATAAAGATATCTCAATGCAAACATTAGTCCATAGAGATTGTCATTAATTACCAAAATCACACATGAGGGCACATGCACTTTCACTAGGCCTAAAGTATTAATATTACAGTATTTAGTCAGAGCCAAACGCATCAAAGTATTTGAAACTGTGGTATTTTGAGAAACTATATTATTATTGAAATACTTCAAAAATACTTTGATACCAAACTAGAGCTAAAATATTGCTTTGCGAGGCGTTAGAATACTTTGGTGTTGAAATTGATGGGGGATGCCCAACCGGGTAGGCCCAGGACCCCGAGTCGGCCGTCAAGGCCGGGTGGCCCAAAGCCCACCCGATGTACATCTTCCAGGATACCGGGTCCCCGAGGATCCCGGTATGACGGCTCGGGGAGGCGGCAGCGGATATCTCCGAATCAGTCTGCGATTGTGTATCCCGAAGAGTGCGCTCCACGAAGCCGCACTTGTAGGCAGGATAGCTAGCGCCGCCAGCAGAACCCGTCATTCCCTGTAAACCCTAGCCGGCTCCCTATATAAAGCCGGCAAGGAGCAACCCTAGAGGCAGACTCATCTCATTCCATAGCCTCCGGAGCACCCGCAAGCTCTGGTGCGCACACCATTGTACACCCCATTCAGATCCAAATACATACAAGCAGGAGTAGGTCTTTACCTCATACAGAGGGGCCGAACCTGGGTAAACTCTATGTGCAACCTCTCTGTGAATCCTACGTCGCCTGGCTCACACCCGAGTTAAGCCACCCCGTATGGCATCTGCCGTGATTACCCCACGACAGTTGGCGCCCACCGTGGGGCCAGCGATCGCTGGAATTTACTTCATGGAGAGTCCTGAACCCGGCACTGGCGTCTACTTCAGCCCTCAAGCCATGTCGGGTCGCGGTGACATCGTCACCGGCAGCTACTTCGAGCACGGAGGGATCGGCTACGTCGCCGATCCACACACTTGGGGCAGGCCCAACTACGCCCCGATCACTCGCGCGATGGCTATCCCGTTCGGGACCGCCGTCACCGCCTACGTCGGCTTCTGCGGCTCGGATGAGGAAGGAGTCGCCAACAACTACGATGGTACTTCCTCCCCCGTCGACCCGCTTGACGAAGCCGCTGTCGACACCGCGGCTGCAAACCACTTTGCACCCGCCCCATCCGCCGAGACCGTCCAGATCTCGAACGACGACGACACCGGGTCGATCTTGCCCGTTCTCGACTACGAGTCGGAGGGCTCGACCGATCTGGCCTCGGACGGCACGGCAACACCCGCCCACATCTACATGACGGGCGAGGCGGCAAACTCTGCTGCCGCCAAACCTGCGGCAACAAACGCCGCCACAGCAGAGGCCAACGCGCAGAAGCAGCGCGACCAGGCACGGCGCGAGCAGGAGGCTCGCGAAAAGCAGCAACGCGACGAATCTCTCGCCGCCCTGCGAGGACAAGCAGGTCGGGCGGCTGACCCGCTCAGCACCCCGATCACGCCGGCGAACGTCGTCGACCAGGCGACACAGCTCGAGCAGCTGCGCCGGAAGATGGCCCTCCAGCAGGAGGAGATCCGCCAGAAGGAGCTGGAGGTCGATGCTCAGTCGACCGCTCTCTCCGCGGTCACTCGGCATCACAAAAACCGCAAGTCGCGGCTTAATCCTGATGCACCAACTCGCGCGCTCGACAACGCCTTCGCGCGCGAGACAGAGCTGGAAAGGCAGCGCGACGAGTGCCGCAGGGCCCAGCCCGGCGGCTCGAGTCAAGTTCCGCCTCAACCTCGCCCGACGATGCCGCCTCCGGCGCCGCGGCCTCCTCCGAACCCGGCTCGTCCTCAACCCCAGCCGCGGAACGACGACGACGCCGACCTCGCGATTTTCGGCACCCCAGTCGATTGCATGACTGCAGCCGCCTCTCTCTTCAAGAGGATCCGGGTCAAGGACAACCCCTATTGGAGCAAGGGTGCAAGCTGGTGGACAAGGCGCTGGAGCTGCAGGAGAACATGTCGCAATCTGACGGCAAGCTCTACTCCAGATCGCCACCCAGCGAGAAAACGGCCTCGGCACCACACCGAAGCCAGGGAAACAAGGGTTCCCCCAGGCGTGACGCTGCCCCACAGCCGCCACGCAGTCGGCACGAGGAGCCGGCAGTGTCGAGCAACGCGAGGGCTGGAGGCAACCCGCCTCGGCTCGCCCGCAACGACGCCCGGCACACCATCAACAACAACCAGGCGCAGGCGCGCTCCAATCACTCCGCTCCGGATCTACGCCACCACCTCAACGACAAGCGCGCCGAGGCGACGCGCAACAACAACGACGACGACGACGTCGGCCCTAGATGCTTTGGACCCGCCATCAGAGGCGAGCGTTTCCCTAGCAGCTTCAAAGGACCGAGAGAGGCGCCCAAGTACAACGCTGCCATGAACCCGGAAACTTGGGTCCAGGACTACTTGGCCGCCATGAGCATCCAGAACGCGTCTTCGCTCTGTTGTGCGCGCTATTTTCCTCTCATGCTTGAGGGAACGGCTCGCACTTGGCTCAACAACCTCCCCAGGAACAGCGTCAACTCCTGGGGCGAGTTGAAGAGGCTCTTCATCACCAACTTCGAGGGGACCTGCAAGCGCCCGGCCACGGTCGAGGACCTCAAGCGCTGCGTCCAGAAGGAGGGCGAGTCCACTAGAAAGTGGTATCGCCGAGTCGCCGACCTCATCAACTCGGCAGAACACCTCAGCGTCGACACGGTGCACTCCCACCTTGAGGACAACACCACCTTCGAGTCGCTCAAGCAGAAGCTGCGGCGCTCGCACAAGGGTGACATGACGATGGGCCAGCTACTCGCCATCGTGCACAAGTACGCCGAGTCCGACGTCACCAAGGACGACTCCGAGGAGGACGACGACGAGAAGAAAGGCGGCAAAAACAAGAGCAAGGCCAAGCACTCCAGCGCTCATAAACGCAAGGGTGACGGCGGCTCCGAGCTTGTAGCCGCCACGGCTGCGGGGGGCCGCGGCTTCAAGAGCCAACGCGGCAACTTCCCGCGAAAGAAGCTCACCGCCACGGAGATCTGGCCATGCCGTGTAGGTATCATAGCCTACCCGGCAAGCCAGCCGGCCACACCACTGACGAGTGCAGCTGGACTGCAGAAATCGTCAAGGCCAAGACCGGTGCCAAGAAGCGGGCACCCGACGGAGACGACGACGGTGAGCAGCAGCAGGGCATGCCTCCCACTGCCGGCTTCATGGGCCACACCTTCGTCGGCCTCGATTCCAGGCGGGAGGAGAAGGTCATACGGCGCGCCGTCCACGCGACTCTGCCAGACGTGCCCCAGTGGCTCGACTGGTCAGAGCAGCCGATCACATGGAGCCGTCAAGACCACCCGCCCCGCGTCGATTACCCGGGCAAATTCGCTCTGGTGGTCGCGCCCCAGGTCAAGGGCTACATCTTGACCAAGACATTGATGGACGGGGGTCGAGCATCAACATCCTCTACTACGAGACGTTCCAACGCATGAAATTGCGTGACGAACAGCTAGTACCCACCATCACCACCTTCCACGGCATCGTCCCGGGAAAGAAGGCCTACCCGCTAGGCAAAATCGCACTCGACGTCGTCTTCGGCACCGCCAAGAACTTCCGGCTCGAGAAGATCTGGTTCGAGGTGGTGAACTTCCGTAGTTCCTACCATGCGATCCTCGGGCGACCCGCCTTTGCCAAATTCATGGCAAGGCCCTGCTACGCCTACCTGAAGATGAAACTGCCGGGTCCGAACGGCATCATCACTGTACACGGCGACGTCGACCGCGCCATCGAGTGCGAAAAGGGCAACGCCGTCTTTGCCGAGTCCGTCATCGCCACGGAGCAGCTGGAGCAACTCAAGCTGCAAGTCGACCCCAACGACATGACCATCGTCAAGAAGCCGACTCTGGACTCACGCGACAAGTTCCAGTCGGCACAGGAGACCAAGCGCATCCCGCTGGTCGAGGGCGACTCCTCCAAGACGGCGGTGATCGGCTCGCACATGGACGTCGCATAGGAAAGCGCGCTCTGCGACTTCCTCCGTGAGAATCGGGACATCTTCGCATGGAAACCATCTGACATGCCAGGCGTCCCGAGGGAGCTCGCAGAGCACAAGCTCAACGTTGACCCCAAGCTGAAGCCAGTGAAGCAGTTCCTGCGTCGCTTCACTGGTGAGAGACAGAAGGCTATTGGCGAAGAAATAGCCCGGCTCCTAGCTGCCGGGTTCATCGCCGAAGTCATACACCCGGAATGGCTTGCCAACCCGGTGCTCGTTCTGAAGAAGAACGGAACATGGCGGATGTGCATCGACTACACCGGCTTGAACAAAGCCTGTCCCAAGGATCCATTCGCATTGCCACGCATCGATCAGCTGATCGACTCGACGGCAGGGTGCGAGGCGCTATGCTTCCTCGACGCCTACTCCGGGTACCACCAGATCAAGATGGCGCCCGAAGATCAGGAGAAGACGTCTTTCATCACGCCCTATGGCGCGTTTTGTTACGTCTCCATGCCCTTCGGCTTGAAAAATGCCGGAGCGACTTACCAGCGGTGCATACAGAACTGTTTGCACGAGCAGATCGGCCGCAACGTCCACGCATATGTGGACGACATCGTCGTCAAGTCCAAGCTGAAGACAGACCTGATTGCCGACCTCACGGAGACATTCACCAACCTCCGCAAGTACAGGATAAAGCTCAACCCGGAAAATGCGTCTTCGGCGTACCCGCGGGCAAGCTCCTGGGCTTCATCGTCTCCGAGCGAGGCATTGAGGCCAACCCAGAGAAGATCAAGGCGATCGAAGCTCTGAAGAAGCCGGAAAACCTCCGGGACGTGCAGCGGCTCACAGGCTGTGTCGCTGCCCTCAGCCGTTTCATCTCACGACTCGGCGAGAAGGCCATGCCCTTGTACCGGCTCCTCAAGAAGTCGGACACGTTCACCTGGAACGACGAGGCAGACGCCGCCTTGACGGCACTCAAGAAGACGTTGGCCGAGGCGCCGATCCTCGCATCTCCACTAGAAAAGGAGCCGATGCTCCTCTACATCGCTGCGACCAACCGAGTCGTCAGCGCGGTGGTCGTCGTCGAGCGCAAGGAGGAAGGCCACGAGCAACTGGTCCAGCGGCCAGTTTACTACGTCAGCGAAGTCCTGACGGATTCGAAGCAACGTTACCCGCACTACCAAAAACTTGTATACGGTGTTTTCTTTGCTTCAAGAAAATTGCGACATTACTTCATGGGCCACCCGATGACGGTGGTCAGCTCATCTCCCTTAGCTGAAATAATCCGCAATAGAGAGGCAACTGGGCGCGTCGCCAAATGGGCCTCTGAGCTGCAGCCTTTCGGCCTCAGCTACGCAGCCCGCACTGCGATCAAGTCGCAGTCACTATCCGACTTCCTCGTCGACTGGATGGAGACACAGTTGCCGGCTCCAACCTATGAAGCCGGCAGATGGACCTTGTTCTTTGACGGGTCAAGATGTATGAGGGCTCGGGGGCTGGAGTCGTCCTCACTTCTCCCCAAGGCGACAAGATGCGATATGTGCTGCAGATACACTTCACGTGCACTAACAACGTCGCCGAGTACGAAGCCCTCCTACATGGCCTACGCGTGGCCAAGGAGATGGGAGTTAGCCGTATCAAATGTTACGGCGATTCCGACCTCGTCGTTCAGCAAACGATGGGGACCTGGGATGCAAATGATCCCAACATGGCGGCTTACCGCCGGCTCGTCGATCAAGTCGGCGGCCACTTCGCCGGCATGGAGCTGGAGCACGTCGACCGAAGGAAGAACGAGGCGGCTGACGCACTCTCTCGCTTCGGGTCTAAGCGGGACCGAGTCCCACCCGGCGTCTTCCTCGACCACCTGCACAACCCGTCGGTACGCCCGCCGGCCGAAGTCGACATCGCCAACCCGCCATCATCAGATGCAATTCTGGTGGCGGTAACCCAAGAAACAACGACTGGAGGGAACCCTACATCGAGTTCCTCACCACCAAAAAGCTGCCAGCCGACGAGGTCCTAGCACGGCGAGTCGTGCGCCGGGCCTCAGCTTACGCCATCATCAACAGCGAGCTCTACAAACGCAGCACATCGGGAGTTTTCCTCCGCTGCGTCGAGCCGGAAGAGGGAAGGCGCATCCTTCATGAGATCCACTCGGGAGATTGCGGCCACCACGTCGGCGCTCGCAACCTGGTCGCCAAGGCGTTCAGGCACGGTTTTTTCTGGCTCTCTGCTCATCAGGATGCAGTCGACATCGTCCGTCGGTGCATCGGGTGCCAGAAGTACGCCCGGCAGGATCACCTACCCGCCGCGGCTCTGAAGACCATCCCTCTGACATGGCCATTCGCAGTCTGGGGAATAGACATGGTGGGCAAGTTCAAGACAGCTCGCGGTGGCATGACACATTTGCTCGTCGCAGTCGACAAGTTCACCAAATGGGTCGAAGTTGAACCTATCAAGAAACTCGACGGCAAGACCGCAACCAAGTTCCTCCAGAAGCTCATCTTCCGATTCGGCTACCCGCACAGCATCATCACTGACAACGGTACAAATTTTGCCGAAGGAGAGATGAAGGCCTTCTGCAAACAAAAAGGCATCCGTCTCGACTTGGCGTCCGTCGCCCACCCGCAATCAAACGGGCAGGCGGAAAGAATGAACCAGACAGTGCTAGCCGGGATCAAGCCGCGACTTCAAGTTCCACTGGAGCGAACACCGGGTTGCTGGCTGGACGAGCTACCAGCCGTACTCTGGGGCATCAGAACGACTCCAAACCGTTCCACCGGCTACACGCCATTCTTCATGGTGTACGGGGCGGAAGCCGTCATGCCGACCGACCTCGAGCACGACTCGCCTCGGGTCGCCCTCTACAACGAGGAAGAAAATGAAGAAGCCCGCCTGTCGGCGTCGACCTCCTGGAAGAAGCTCGCGAACTCGCACTCTCCAGGACGGCGATATATCAGCAAAGCCTGCGCCGCTACCACAGCCGCCGGGTTAGAAGTCGCTCTTTCCAGGAAGGCGACTTGGTTCTTCGGCTCATCCAAAAGTCGAAAGGGATGCACAAGCTCTCGGCACCATGGGAAGGACCGTTCGTCGTTAGCAAAGCGATGGGCAACGGCTCCTACCACCTCGTCGACTTGCGTGAGCCGAACAAAAGCTCCAAGTCGGAAGAGGAGACCAAGCGTCCATGGAACATCAGCCTGCTTCGCCCCTATTATACATAGTATCCATTGTAATACTGTGTAATCAATCAAGGAAATAAAGTCGATACACACCCGGCACGCTCGGGGGCTATCGTTTCGATTCAATTATGCTTTCGAGTCTTTATTCTTCCTACTCACACGTTATATGATTGATGGGTTGTCAAAGAGAGCCGGATGCCACGATGCGCGGCTCACCACTGGACCCCCTGCTCACGAAGCAAAATCACAAAAATTGTTGTTTTCTCCCAAGTCGTCAGCTACCCGCACAAAGTGAAGAAGTAGTGCAGCCGGTTCAAACCTAACTTGACAATGAAGCCGCACTCGGACTTTGTCACCATGGGTACCGCGCGCGTCACGAAAAAATCACGCGAAGCACACTTGGCGAGGTCGCACGATCGACTAGCTTACAAAACAAGCGAAAAACAAACAAAGTGACGGAAAGCGCACAAAAAACAAGCATGGGAGTGCCAAAACAAACATTAATAAGCCGCAGAGGCGCACGCTGAAACGCGACCCGGCACATATCATACTTGTTTCATTACATAATATTTTTTCGCCCGCAGGCGACAAACCCTAACTACTTCAAAATAACCCCTCTTTTGAAAGCAGGGGAGCAAACTTCAAGACGGAGGAGCCGCCCGAGCAGAAGACGTCGACGCCTCGTTCGTCGCAGCCGGCGGTGGCAGAGCTGAAGCCCTTTCGAAAAGGTACTCCGACGCCGGCTCCCTGTCCGCCACCTCGCCAAGGTCGTTGCCCTCAGGCACCACGTCGAAGACGAAGTCGTCGTGGTCGACCATCTTGGCAGCCCGGCAGGCGTAAGGGGCGCAGTACTGGAGCACCGGCTGCAGATCGATCTCCCGGCCGCTGCTATCGGTGGGGATGCTGGCCGTGATCTTGTCCACGTTCGTCTGCCTATACCGGCCTCGCACAAGCCCGAGGGCAATGCACGCGCCGGCTCGGGCCGACGACTCCCGCACCCAGGTGATCACCTGGGGCATCAGCTCCAGAACCCGCAACACCTTGCAGACGGGTGCGGGGACGCCTTCCTTGGGCGACAGCATCTGGACGACCTTGCTGGCCCGGCCGTGAACGTCACGGGCGAAGACTCCGAGCCGGTGGACATGCTCCGAAGCCGTCAGGCCAGCCGTCTCCTCGCCTGCTCAACAAAACAAAAATCAACAACAAGGCCACAAGTCAAGTAGGCACAAACTGCAAGGGTCGCATGAAATCTTTACCCCAGATGCCAACGGCGAGGGTGGCAAGCCGCTCGGTCAGCTCCTTCATCTCGCGCTCAGCCTCGCCGGATTTGCGCTCGAGCTTCTCGAGGTCCTCGCCGTACCCCTTGGTCGCCTGGGTGAGGGCGGCGTCCGCCTCCTCCTTCTGCTTGCTGAGCCGCTCGCAGGATTCCTGCACCGCGGCAAACGCCTGCGTGTGCCGGCTCTCCTGCGCGGCCAGCAGTTGCTGGTGCTCAGCGACGGAGATGAAGCCGTCGCGCGCCTTCTTCAGCTCCTCCTGCAGGCGGCGGGTCTCCTGCTGTTCGGCTTCGAGGAGCCAGGACAGCTCCTGCAGTTCACAAAACAATAAACAATCAAGAAGAGGCATGGGGGCTACGCCACGGGTTACCTCTACACCAACATTTGCTAACCCGGGGGCTAGCCCCAACAAAAAAAAAAAATAATACGCCGGGTCAGGAACCCGGGGATACGTTCCGAGTGGCATACACACCCCCACCGGCCTGCCTCTACATCGACATTGGCAAACCAAGGACCACTATTCGCCAAATTTGCATCCAGAAAACTATGAAGACCCAAGCCGCTTTCTACGAACGCGACTCGGGCCTTGGGGGCTACATATACGCTACGGACGCAACAGGTGCAAGAAGGATTCTACGTACCTGGTGCGCATCCATCGCTGTCTGGATGGCGGCTCGGAAGTCAGGCCGGGCGCAGATGCACCCGGGACGGAGCTCGGGGGCTGGGCAGTCAGCCCACCCGACGAGGAAGCCGTCACGGTGGCGCGGGTCGTCGTCACCACCAGCGCCGTCTCCGGCTGAGGCGTGGCACCCTGTGCCAGCCGGCACGGCGTCATCAATAGTGGCCCCCTCGGGTAGAGGGGGCACAATAACTTCGTCGCCTCCGCCGGTGGAAGGCGGAGGACTCGGCGCTCTCGTGGTCGGCTCCGCGACGTGCGCGGCAGGCTCCGCCCGCTGGGAGTCGTTCCCCAGCGCGTCCTCCATGTCACTGAGGGACGCGTCCTCAGCCCTGCGACACTCGCACGTCGCACGACGCCTCGATTCCCGCGCGACGCCTCGGTTTCCACGGGAGCGTGCCGAAAAATGCGGCTCAGATTCGGCCATGTCGCTCTGTCACGACGCTGTGGATCGATGGATCGGGCGCGTGCGGGTCAAGAAGCGTCATCATTGCCACTGCTCCATCCCGAGGTGGAGGCAGTCGATGCGCCGTCAAGTCCCATCAATCGACTCGGCGCCAGACGGACAAACACTACAGGACAAACGTTCAAAGATGCCGTGACGTCAGACGGAGAAGGCGAGGAGACAACCCGCACCGAGGCGAGTCGGAATGGCAAATGTCCCGACGGGCACAAGCCGGCATCAAACAAAAACTTGAGTTAGACGGGCGTTAAAAGCCAAAATCCACCACTCCGAGCCGTTGTTTTCTTGTCTCTGTTTCAGGAGTTCGTTCAACGACACGACCCGGCAATTCGCAAGACGAAGACCAAGCCGGAAACGAGTCCCTGACGAACTCGGGGCTAATGATGGGGGGATGCCCAACCGGGTAGGCCCAGGACCCCGAGTCGGCCGTCAAGGCCGGGTGGCCCAAAGCCCACCCGATGTACATCTTCCAGGATACCGGGTCCCCGAGGATCCCGGTATGACGGCTCGGGGAGGCGACAGCGGATATCTCCGAATCAGTCTGCGATTGTGTATCCCGAAGAATGCGCTCCACGAAGCCGCACTTGTAGGCAGGATAGCTAGCGCCGCCAGCAGAACCCGTCATTCCCTGTAAACCCTAGCCGGCTCCCTATATAAAGCCGGCAAGGAGCAACCCTAGAGGCAGACTCATCTCATTCCATAGCCTCCGGAGCACCCGCAAGCTCTGGTGCGCACACCATTGTACACCCCATTCAAGTCCAAATACATCCAAGCAGGAGTAGGTCTTTACCTCATACAGAGGGGCCGAACCTGGGTAAACTCTGTGTGCAACCTCTCTGTGAATCCTACGTCGCCTGGCTCACACCCGAGTTAAGCCACCCCGTATGGCATCTGCCGTGATTACCCCACGACAGAAATACTTAAGTTTAGAAAATATTGTGCTACCAAACTAAGCCCACCCTGTTGCTGTAGGATATCTTGAGCTCCATCACATCTAATTTGCCGTTGAAAGAAGCTGCAAGGACAAGCATCTTATCGAGTCACTGGAGGCGTATTTGGTTGTGTCGCGCCAACATTGATCTTAGTAGTTACAGCGTGTTCTCGCAGTCTGACAGGGCACGAAGCTGGACTACTCCTGAAAGTAGACGCAACAGGCGCAAATTTATTAAGAGTGTTGGTGCGCTTCTCCAGCAGCACGAGGGCGTAGGGACTGAGAACATTAGAATCAGCTATGATCTCTGCAATAGATATGCCGGTCATATGGAAAAATGGGTGAAATGTGCTATTGCATCCAAGGCCAAGGGTCTTATTCTTGATTTACGGTCCGCAAAGTTTGGGCCCACAGTAGTGCGATATGATTTCCCTCTTCAAATGCTTGGTACCAAGAAGAACTCAAACTTGCGCCGTCTGGAGCTTTGGTTTGTTTCCTTAAGTCCTCCAGCTGATTTCAGGGCATTTCAGAACCTCACTAAGCTGTGCCTGCAAGATGTTAATATTACCAATGAAGATGTTCAACGTTTGCTGTCTGAAGGCAATCAACTAGAGTGCTTCCGTATTGCCTGTTGTAAGATGCTAACTAGTTTAAGGATTCCGCATTGCCTGAATCGCCTTAAGTTTTTGCTTGTTCTGAGTTGCCCATTACTCCAGGACATAACATTGGACTGTGGCGTGCCAGCGCTCCACTATAGAGCCCCATTGATACCACTGGAACTTGCTCAACCTTTCAAGCTAAGAAATCTTTGGATTGAGTTGTCGAGTTGCCATTCTACTTTAGGATTCATCGTCAGTGAACTCCCAACAACAATCCCTCATCTCGAGATGCTCACATTACGTTGCAGTCAATTTGAGGTTTGCATTTCCCATGCCGTTTTGATTTTCCTTGGTTGTGTTCATATTTATTTCATTTGGGTTACATTTTTACTGTATTTAGAGGGCCGAATTGGTGACCAGGCTTCCCAGTTTTCTTTCTCTGCGTCATTTGATATTAGACTTGATTGTCAGTGACCTGCCACGAAGGAGAATTGATATCCTCGACCTTGGTTATCTCCTAGAGGCTGCTCCTTTCGTGGAAAAGCTAGAATTGCATGTAAGTTTGTCCTTTTCAATTCTTCACTTATATGTAGACGTGAGTTAATTGGCAGTATCAGTATTTGCATTTACTTAGCATGTTCAGTTTACTAGATATACTAGACATGGGTTAACTAGTAATATTACTACTATTTTATTATATCGTAGTGCATTATCTAACAAAACCAATATAAAGTTTACAAAGGGAGAAATTACATCTGGTGAAAAATGAAATATTGAGAAGCCAAGCAGCAGCTAGGAGCCTAATGCGCAAAACAAACTTCCACAATGCTCTATAGATCCAATAAAATACTGAACTAAAATGCTGGCAGCATATCTGTTGTGGAAATGAAACAGACAGATTCATTCAAATGGCAAGATGCAGACCAAACAAAAATTTGAAATGAACATGAGCACTCACTGTTTCACAATTTTACATAAAGCATTGCACAGATCAGTAGTGACCATCGCCCGCATGTAGCAATTGTAGAGAACTTAATGTACATATACATTCGTTAATGACTAGATATCAATCATCACTTCCTGGTTGAGATACTAATACAGTGGTCTTCATCCTAGATGGTAATGGACTGTTTACACAGGCGGTACTGTCATGAAGACGGGGAGTTGAGGAGTCTTCCTTCATGCCCTCACTCACATCTCAGTTTGGTACATATAACTGGGTTTATCGGTGAGAAAGATCAGCTAGAGCTGGCACTTCATATTCTCCGTAACGCTCTGGTCCTGAAAGCTTTGAAGATTGATCCAAGGCCGAGTACAGCTGGTTCTGTACCAGTGCGCGTTACGTCGGAAAACCGTGTTGCCAATGGATGCAGTGTTGCACTGGAATTCCATGCCAAAAGTAACCACCGTAATGTGGTGGAAGTAGTTGGAGCTTTCCATTTGCCCGCATACAGTTGTTTTGACTGATTTTTTTGAGCGAGTTGCCATTGTTGGCAGGGTTCCTATCCACAAAGGCTTTGTAACAATTCCTGGTATCTTGGCATGTAATTGAATTCGACCAATTTGGTGAAAACCTGACTGAATCTATATACTGAATTTCGAGCATGTTGTGGTTTGCTTTCGCCACGCATGCATAATTCTGAGAAGTCATGATGTATAACAGTTGCGTGTGGTGATGAGTTGATGAACAACAGTTATGGAATTGGTGAACCAATTGAGGAAGAAACATATGATGCTGATTTATCAATGAGCATGCCAATATTTAACCATGAATTCAATCAGAAGGTATCCAAAGGCACATAATCTTACTCCAGTCACCCCAATTTTATAGCGGATAGAGCCCTTTCTCTACTAAATACTGACAAATAGGTTTTGATGGCAACTCTTTCTGAAGGTGGTGTAGTTATTAAAATCATTCACAATTTTTCATTCATCGATAGCACATTTGACAAATAGTACACAAGTTATACACAATTTTTCATTCATCGATAGCGCATTTGACAAAAAAAACATTTATGCCAACTCAATAATGGATACATGACTAAATCGTGAGGCATAGATAATATATTTTTTAGAAGACACAGAAATATTAGAATATTTTAGACAACCTGCTAAGTTTTATTGATTGATCAGGAATTGTTACATAGTTTGGAACATCCAGCCATTAGTGGCGTCGAACATCACCATGTAAAGCATGTCTAGCAAGGGCATGTGCTTCATAGTTTGAAGTTCTCCCTTCATGGACAAATGATGCAGTTCTGAATTCAATCTCTCTGATTACATAGAACGAGATTGCCTGTTTGGTTGAGTTGTGGCTTATCTGAACATAGTTGTGGGCTATGTGTTGTGGCAAAATAGTTATGGGTTGTGTGTTGTGAGAAAGCTGTAAAGCCATTTGGCAAGTAGCTGCTGAACTGTGGCTGTGAGTGTAAATGTCGGATATACCCTCAAGATCTGAGAGACCGTTTACTTATTGTTTAAGGATAATGATCCTATTGGCATATAAATCAGAAAGTGAAGCAGGGTTTCACCCCGAGCTCAGATATACCATCTTGTTCATCTTGGTCAATCTCGTACATCTGAGCTAGATTTTTAATTGACAAATTAGAATATTAAATCATGATCAACATTTAATTTGATGATTAAAAGACGTGGTTTCTTCGTGTGTTTCATCTGTTTTATTGATAATTTAGACATGATTATATGATTAAACCATGATCAATCTTAGGTTCCTTTGTCTGTTTCATATGCATGGCGTTGAGAAACTCCATGCCTCATGTGGTGGCGGGGAAGACGAGAATTAGATTTTTTTGGCCGCGCCGTGCTTAGCGGGATGTGTGACAACAAAGAGAGTGAAACCCTAGCTGTATATTTACATGTTCATTTTTAACATAAGAGCCACGTCTAAATTAGGATGAATTCTGTGATCTCTTGTTAATTCGACTTTTATCGGTTTGATTTGACTAGATAATTGGCCTTGCATTGTAAGGGGGGCATAAACACTTTAGAAGGTTTTAGTCCATGATTTAACAGTCCATATTATTGTGACTGTATATTTTATTTGAGGAATACTTATGGTAATTATGATGACTAATTCTGGTTAGATGGAAAAGGTAAGTAAAATTCATGGTAGAGTGAAATAAGGAATGGTAATTGATTCTGTTAGAATGAAAAAGGTAGGTAAATTATGGGATCCAAATCTTGGAGCGAAATGCTATCGGACAGCAGAGATCGCGCAGACCAATTAAAGTGGCGCGCTCCGGCGATACGAATGCCCGCTTCCTCCAATTCCCTCCTCCTTCTCCGCAACGCGCCACCCTCCCCTCATCTCCACCACCACCAAATCCATTCCCAATCCCAATCCCACCACCCCGTTTCGCTCCGCGATTCTAGGCTTTCGTCCCCAGCTGATCAAACCGCGGCGCCGGCGGAGGAGGGTCGTCGGGGTTCGGGAGGGGCGGCGAGCATGGTCGGGTCCGGGGAGAAGGCGGCGGGCGGGAGCGGCGGCGGCGGCGGCGGAGGAGGGGAGCGGCGCAAGTACCCGATCCTTGCGGAGGACTACGAGTTGTACGAGGAGATCGGGCAGGGGGTCAGCGCCATCGTCTACCGCGCGCTCTGCAGGCCGCTCCGCGAGATCGTCGCCGTCAAGGTGCTCGACTTCGAGCGCACCAACAGCGACCTGGTAATTACTGATTAATCATCAACGCCAACGGCGGGCGCCGGCCGTTTCCCTCCCCCATCTCACTAAATTCCTTGTTTCGTTTCGCCGCCCCGATCGACCGGTAGTAGGTAATTCCTGGTTTGTTCGTCGGGGGATGCGTTCGCGTTGTAGCGCGAAAATGCTACCTTCTCGCTGTACGTACAAGGCTAATTGCTCCTGGTTGATTAATCCTCCTCGTCACCATAGAACATACTGGTATCGAATTTCAGACATACAGCTCCGACAAGCCTGTCGGACGAGTCCTAATTAAGTGTATTTCGATCATGTGTTTATAAGAATGTCATGGTTGGATTGGATTCATATTCGTGGGAGGAAGCAGTTTTATTGCCGGAATTGGGTTGTATGAATCTGAACTTGTTAGTTGATGCTGGTCCTGCAAATATGTCATGTAGAGGGGATCCATGAAGCTCTTTAGATGTGTTAACGCCTGGCATTGTCTGCCGCATTTTCAAGGACCCTTTTCAAGTTTGTCTCTCTGCATGTCACCCTTTGTCTCTAAAATAAAATGACCAAACACCGTTCTTTGACGCAGAACAATATCATGCGTGAAGCCCAGACGATGATTCTCATAGATCATCCTAACGTCGTTAAGGCACTTTGTTCATTTGCCAATAACCAAACGTTATGGGTGGTTATGCCGTACATGGCTGGAGGATCTTGTCTGCACATAATGAAATCAGTCCAGCCAAATGGTTTCGAGGAAGCTCTCATTGCGACGGTGCTTCGTGAAGTTCTAAAAGGTTTGGAGTATCTTCATCATCATGGGCATATACATCGTGATGTCAAGGTAAATACACATTTAGTCCTAACTGTGTTCAAATATATCGGAAGGATCTGTTGTTCCCCTCTGCTAAGTGCTACATTTATATTGCGAGCAAATTCGTCAATATTCTTATGATTTACCTTTTCAGACGAGTTATGTTAATGTTGATTTCCCTTTTTCTTTGCTTTGACCATAGGCAGGAAACATCCTAGTCGATTCTCGTGGTGGTGTTAAGCTTGGAGATTTTGGGGTTTCTGCTTGCCTATTTGAATCTGGTGACAGGCAGCGGGCTAGAAATACTTTTGTGGGAACTCCTTGCTGGTAGTCATTCTAAAAAAATATATATGATTTTATTTCTGCTACAAAAGTTTTTCTTCACACAGCTCATATGTGGACTATTTAATGATCAGGATGGCACCTGAGGTAATGGAGCAACTACATGGATACGATTTCAAGTAGGCTACTTATTGTACTGGATCACTTAGTAACTAGCAGGGTACCTTTTCTTACAACTTCTTGTTAACTGGAGCTGCTCTGAACAAAATATGAAATATATTGCAGGGCAGACATATGGTCCTTTGGAATCACCGCACTTGAACTTGCTCATGGTCACGCTCCTTTCTCAAAGTACCCTCCCATGAAGGTATACTCAAGCAGACACAATACAACATCTTCGAAGAAATCACTTTTCCTATGATATGTGGTTTAGAGTAACTTGAATGTTTCTAAGACTGTATTTCCTTTCCTTTGCTAGGTCTTGCTTATGACACTTCAAAATGCTCCCCCCGGTCTTGATTATGAAAGAGATAAGAAATTCTCGAGGGTAAGTATATTTGAGATCATATGTCGCCTCAGTATTCTGTATCCGAGGACTTATTTATGCATACTGGTTTCTTATGACAGCACTTTAAGCAAATGGTTGCTATGTGCTTGGTAAAAGAGCCTTCAAAAAGACCAACTGCAAAAAAATTGCTCAAGCAACCTTTTTTCAAGCAAGCTCGTTCCAATGATTACATTGCTCGAAAGCTCTTGGAAGGATTGCCTGGCCTTGGTGCCAGATATCAAGCTTTGAAGGTACACTGGTTTAAATGGTGCATGGCTACTTGGTCACCTCATCTTCGTCATGAGTTTAACTCGGGATCTTAACTGCTCACAGGAAAAGGATGAACATTTACTTGCTCAAAAGAAAATGCCTGATGGTAAAAAGGAAGAAATCTCGCAGGTGCTAATTCTAAATTTCGGTTACATAATTCCTGAAAATGGTCCTATTCTTGGAGTAGTAAAATCAAGCAAATATTTGATCCTTCATTGCCCGTTGTTGCATGTCTTGTGTGGGTGTAGCCACATTAATAATATTGCTAACGGCATCGGTAAGCATGATTGCCAAACAAAGTATGCATTCCATGTTGGTTTTAATTTCTTATGTTCCCCCATAATATGAGGAAACTAGGGATTCTGAAAACATAATGTGCAAATCATACAATTATGAACTTATTTCGCAACTTTGTTGCTTCGAAAGACAAATGTGAAGCTTATTAGTTTTGATTAATCTGGGTAGGACAGGTCATGGCCTCGTGACATAAGTGCGGACAGGAGTCACTCATATATCTTCCGAAACGATTGAGTTCGATATTTAGATGTGGGTGTATTGCTGTATGCATACACACCATGCTACAATTGAACCAGGTAGGGACGCCTAGATTAGTGAGGTTGGAGAGGGGTAGTGGCGCCATTTTTCTGGTTGCCCATGCTGGAGCATGAGGTACGGCACCCGCATGGAACCCTAGAGCTCCTCCATCTTGCTTCAGGGGAGAAAAGTGTAGGTAAGAAATGGATTCGCGGGTTAACGGGGCAATACAGTAATTTCAGCTAAATGGCACGGGTAGTTTTGGATAGGGGATTTGTTCAAGCTGGAAGAGCATATTTCTATTTTCATTTTTTACTCGAAAACGCACCCAAACACGTTTCATTTTGTATTAGAAGAAGAATGCTAAGACGGCAGCTGGAAAAGCACCTCACAAGGTGCTTTGCCTTTGACTGCAAATAAGCATTTGTGCTTTGGAGAGTAAAAATTAGCAAGGTGCTTGGTTGGGCTATTGGCTTATAACCGTGGAAAGCTGCAAATAAGCCCAACCAAACACTTCCTAAAGTTTCTTACTATGCTCTGGATTCTAGTGTCACATGAGTCCTTGCTTCCAGCATTAGCTGATATTCATTTTTTGTACAAATGCTAATATTTATTTATTCCTGAATTGTATGTTCATTTGTGAAGCTTGGGTTGTTCCACGTAAGCATGCTTCTTAGCCTACTATTGGCTTAACAAATCTAAATGTCCTTTCATTTTGGGAAAGAAGGGAAATTCCATACTATCCCATCACTGGTTTGAACTTAAACTGTTTGGTAACACTGTAGTCTGAAACTCTATTTTGTGTCATTAACAATGTTTTGAGATATTGTTTCATTTCTGTTTTACCCTTTTGTCATCGAAACTCCAGATGATTATTTTATTGCCACTTTATTACCACTTTATATAATTATTCATCCAGTCCCTTTTGCTTCTCGTATTGCTAGGATGAATACAAAAGGGGTATCAGCAGCTGGAACTTTGACATAGATGACCTGAAGTCTCAAGCCTCACTAGTAGGCATTTAGCATTTTAATGTCTTATTTAATCACTGTCTTCACATCAGTAACTTAATATTTTTATCTTTTAACAGGTTACAGAGTGTGAGGACACAATATCATCTAAAGATACAGATATATTGTCTTTCTATGACTCGGACACCAACTTGCAGGAGCGAGCACAAGATGGACCTCTTTTTTCAGGAGGCTTCTCAATGAAGTATGATACTGACATCGTAAGTTTAGCTCCTGTGTGAAGTTAGATGTTCTAATCTGCATTCTACTTGCATCTAACGCCAAGCAAAGTTGGTAGGAAAATGATGTCATCGCCAATGATAAGTCAGCCGTTTCATCACCTGAGCAGTCCGTTTGTCTATCAAGGTAATAGATTTGATTTCAAAACTTCTTACTGTTGCTTGTAAATGACTTCTTAGTTTATGCCGGACAATTCCATCTATGACAATGCCAAATTATGTGTTATATCTCTCTGCTGTACTGCACACAGAAAATTAGTTTCATTTCTTTCCACTTCCAGGAATGCATCTCTGCGTGGAACTGCAAATGGGGTGCTGTTGAATGGCCATGTCAGGAAACGCAACTCTATGGAAAGCTGTGATTTGGACTTGCAAGAGAAAGATTCGGATGCTAATCCAACAAGCTCGTTTCAGGAAAGGAAGTTTTCTTTCAGTTCTTGCTCATCAGATGGATTTCTTTCTTCCAAAGAGAGGTTAGTTGTAATTTGCAGTCTAAAGAATGAAAACTAAACTTGAAGAATCAACTTATTTACGAGTAGATAAGAAACATGTTTTTCTTGCCAGTGATTTGAACTGTGTTCTAGAACAAGTTCTATTTGATCTTGGTTTTATTTCATAATTTCAGTGGGTAAAAATGCCAGTATCTTCTAGGCCCAAACTTGATGGGAAGAACCATTCTAGTCTCATTATGAAGATAAAGTTCACATAAGTGCTGACAGGGATTTTTCTTACCACGTTACATATGCACTGGCACTGAATTAAACTTACTTTGCTGCATATAATTGCATAAACTTTTGAGATTCTCGGTGTGCATTTTTGGTGTCTGAAGATTTTGTTAACATGCCTGTCTTGCGAGATAGTAGTGCAAGTTGAAGTCACTGTATATGAAGTTTCAATTAGATAACAGTGCCTATATTTTCCAGCAGTAGTGTCTGGAGAGTAACCTTCTAGATCATATGATAGCGCTCCTGTATAGCTGTACTTTTTTATATCTGTAAGATGCATTTACCAAAAAGGGCAAGCTAACATTTTGACCATATCATGGGGATCACTGCTCTATTAACTAATGTTGTTTCACTTCTTTCCATCTACAGTTAGGCCTTGTTTGGAATGCAGGACCAATTCTTGTGTTCTAAACCAGGCCTAATGGTGTTCTTCTGGAAGCTATCCATAGTATAACTATTGTTCTTGTATCTCTCTGTGTTATTTGTTTATACAGTCTGCAACTCTATATGCAGTTCTTTCAGCTCTAAGCCGCAAATCTACATTCATAACCGCGACAAGGGTAACGGAGGGGCCTTGCAAGTAGCAGATGAGCCATCTCCCGAAGCTGTTCCTAAGGCACTTAAATCACCAGGTAATGTACATGTTTTATCCCTACAGTCTGTATGTCCTCCATGTTCTATTAAACATAGGCTAACTTAGTGTGGGCTCATTAGAATGAGTTCTCA
Source organism: Poa pratensis (assembly GCA_947311845.1). Classification (NCBI taxonomy): domain Eukaryota; kingdom Viridiplantae; phylum Streptophyta; class Magnoliopsida; order Poales; family Poaceae; genus Poa; species Poa pratensis. The sequence continues at coordinate 10,046,047 of CAMZMU010000087.1, read as the reverse complement.
CGAGTACGAAAACTTGGCCTCTGCTTATTGCTTCAATGCAGTGCCAAATATCGACGAGCATGACGATAGATCGAAGCCTCCACTTGTACAGCAAAGAGGTCGTTTTAAAGTTATACCTGGGCATGTCGAGCTGGATAAGGTAATTGACAGCCATTAATACTTGGTGCATATGTGGTTAACTCAAGGATGACATGATTTAGTAATTTCAGGCTCACCACCTGGACTACAAAGTGTCACAGCATGCAGGTTTTGAGTCTTTGTCCCATACCATATTGCATGGGCATTTTTCTGACTTGGTTCAAGAACTGATACAATGCATGTATTGTGGGCTGGAGTCATGTATATTTTGCGTGTTCATGCACTTTCTGAAAAATTGTCGTTTCCTGATTCACACAACCTTAGAACATATTTGGTATATGGGGCAGATTTTGTGTTGGGGCTTTAGCCATGTCGAAGCATCACATGACTTAGAAGTAATAGTATATTGACTGAATAATATTGTGTTCAAAATAAGAGTGCAGAATAAACGCGTAATGAACAGAGCAGAGTGCCAGAGAGGCAGTTTGGCTGTCTTTGCTTTAACTGTCTGGTCCTTAAGGGGGGCTTGACATTAAAACCTGCATCAAGGCTCAGGCTATGACTGCTTTATGTAAGCGCAAAATTTGCAATAGCCGTAGGATTACTTGGTCCTTCTATTATTAGGTTTGAACTAGACCAGCCCATTTGGTAAACGAGCCCAGGTAAGGGTTTGAACTTTGAACTCAGTTGCTTTTTTTTTCTTTGCATGAACTAGTTAATTACAGTTGTGAAACACAGCATATCTTTTTTTTTTTGATGGTCACCGGGGGGGACAAAGTCCCCACCTGAATTTTTATATCAAAGTTGCCCATGAGGTTTTGCAACCTCTACAAGATGGGTTCAAATGAACCAGAGTACACGGGGAGGAACCGGAGAGGAGATAAAACAAAAACAACGCACGCCAACACACACGGGGGGGTGGGAAACAGGCGCACTTGAGCAGCACAAACAGGCGTGCTCACATGACGACCACCACCAGGAAGACGGGCAGGACAGTGCTTTGAGGAGTGTGTCCGACGCCGTCGAAGGGCATCACGGTCCCGAGACATTGCAGATTGCAGCACCACCACTTGCTTGCATGGCGACTACCCCACAAGTTGGCGAACCAGGAGCGAACGGGGACCAACGAGTGAGACTGGCCTAGCACCAGCGCCACGAACCTTGACCCCGACCTCAGCCAAAGGGGCAGCCCAAGCACTCTGGCCTAGCACCAGCGCCACGTGGGGAGGCGACCTCGCCGCCGAAGGGGGCCGATCAGCCGAGACCGCACCAACAACACGAAGCTCGCGACAATGCCACTACCATCCCCATCGGATATTTGCCAAGCTTGCACAACCAACAAGCACGCCAAGAGCACCAAATGGCAGCCCTGCGAGGCCAAAAGCCTCGCTGCCGGATAAACCCAAGAACAGCAAGCACAACACGCCAATCAGGTCCAAGGGCGAAGAGCAGGGATCCTTGCAACGTCTTCAAGAAGGGCAGCCACGCCCACAGGCGCGGTCGTCGCAGAGCTTTCGCTCGGACCTCACCTGCACATCGGGGTTTGCGAGCAATGCAACAGCTCCAACACCACGCCTCCAACAAGGTAAGCAACGCCCGGAGGCGCCGCCGTGGTCTGCTCACGCACAGAGCATGAGCACGGGTTTCCCCGGGAGCTGGCATCAAGACGCGCTACCGAGCCCACACCTGAACCGGAAGCCAGAACGGCAGAGGCCACCGCGGGAAGCTTCCGGGCGCCGTCTCCCATCAGCGCGCACCAGAGGGAGGCCACCACGAAGCACGGCCTCATTCGGCGGCAGCGCGGCCAGGAACGACGCGCCGGGTGGATGTGGGTTTGGATTTGGTGTGGGAGATTTGGATATTTGGGGGAGAGCGGCCGGACGGAGCGCACTGGCGACGCCATCATCCAGGCCGAAGAAGCCTGCTCCCGTCCCGCACCAACTCAGCTAGAGATGCAGCAGAGTGGTGCGACGGCGAGGAGCACCACGAGCTAGCCCGGGCCAGGTCCCCGCAGAGAGACGACCGCGGCCCTCTGGGCCAGATCGGGCCCAGATCCGGCCCGCACCTCCGCCTCCATGTCGTCGGCGCCATGGGACCTCGCCGCACCGCCAAGCACCGGTCGCATCTCCGCCGTCCGACGCCGACACATCGCGCGCCCGACCACCTCGAGCCACCACAGCAACCGCCGGCACCGCACGTTGCACGCCCTGCCCCACTCGCAGAGCACCGCCGCGTCGTGCCCCCACAGCCCTTTCCGCCTTTGACGGGCCGGGCGCCGCCACCGCTGCCGGCGTCGGCGGCGGCGGCGGCCAAGAGGGGCGCGAGATGGGGGTTGGTTAGCTAGGGTTTGGGGAGTCCTCCGGAGCCGCTCGAGGGGGAGCAACCCAGGAGGAAGAATCTTCGAGTTCCAACACAGCATATCTGGGTAGTGGGTACACTTGCTCTAAGTGACCCTCTTCTACAGTCATTGCTAGTTTTGCTTGCATTGGCCTGTTCCATAGGTGATTTTAGTTTTAGATTATACTATCTCCCGTTGCGAGTGCTTTACAAATTCAACAAGATGGATATAATGACTTTAGCTAATGAGCCCATCTTCTCAAGAAGAAAGAAAGAAAGAAGGAGAAATGTACTTCTCTTTATTGGTTGATCACTTATAATGCATGAACAGTACAATGAAGAAAGAAAACACATACCAACTTTTTCGTTTCACACCTCTGTATTTCTTACTGGACATGCCATTGTATGGTTGTACGCAGACAATTTCTCACCTTCCTGCATTAAGCATACCATCTTCAGCTGAGGCTGCCTCAAGCATTATTGGTGGCTCATTCTACATCCAGTTATACAATGTTTTGCAGACAAACATGCTTCAGAGGGTAAATCCCCCACCCACACGCACCCACAAAAGAAGGAGCTTTCCAAGAATGAATGCCCCTTTGATGCTAGTCTTCCCCTCACTTGCAGGAACAGATACTTCATGCGATGAAGCAGTTATACGGTTCCGATTTCGCCTCACCTGTTTGCACGTTAAGTCGCTCAGCATCTCCATCATCTGCATTGTCAGTAGACAGATCCATGGTAAGCTCGTGTTCTAGTTAAAATGGCAGGAACTCCAGTATCTTGAAGCAACATCTGTGAATGGATGAGCTAAATTGGAAAACACTGATGAATACTTGACACCGTTTAGCTATGTTCAACTAGAGAACCAAAATCGCTTTATATGTTTCGTCTGTCATTTTCCGTTATCTTAAGTAGTGCTGAGATATGAAATTCAAGCAGTGTATTTTCGGAAACAGAACCTATCTCAGTTAAAAATCAGTGTCATGGAAATTTGTGGGAAGTCAACATTAATATCTACTCCCTCTGTTCCACAATGTAAGCCTTTTTAGAGGAAGTACTAAACACTGCCAATATTCCACAAAGTCTTAGGGTCCAGTGGCACCTCTTAATGTTAGCACCAAAAACATAGAAGACTGATATTTAGACTATAAAGCCACCAATGTGGTGAGCGTGAAAACAACGCTCTTGCATATTTTGTTCTGTCACTGACTTTATGATGCTAAATGTCAAGAGGATAACAACCAAGTCACTACATTTTCAGTTGGAAGCAGCTCAAGAAAAGGAGAAGGAACTGCTCAATGAGGTCCTGGAGCTGCAGTGGCGGTAAGTATCTCTTATCTGATCTTTCTAAAAAGAAAACAACTCAGTCCTGAAAGTTGGAGCGCTGCAGGTTATTGTGTTCACAGGATGAGGTACAGAGGCTCAAAGCAAAGGCAGCCCAGGTACCAACATTTTCCTTCACATGATCGTTTATCGCTGCAAATTCAGCACATTAACATCGTTGAGATGCTTCTTTCTTACAGATATGATGAGTGGATGTGGCTGGGGATGTTGCTGCTTGAACTCGAGCTGCACAGGGAGTGTTATGAACACATCATCGCCACATTAACAGAAAGAATTTGTCGTCATAGGCTTTCGAGCGGCTACTTAGGCTTAGGAACGAAGAAAACAACAACAAGATGAAGATGATAGAGTCGGTTGCAAGCCTGCGACAAGGCAGCAGTGCTTCAGTTATCATTTGTATCTAAAAAAGGAAGCTAATTGTTTAGTGGTAGTTACCAAATGTGTACATCCTCACAGATGAATGATATGGCACTGATTTTTGTTGGAGCGCCATTATGCCAAGCTCTTTTTTACAAATAAATTGTCTAGCTCTCAGTGCATTTTTGCAAAGGCCACACGTATTGGGAGTATTTTTCTGCAGACCTCACACAACCCTTAACAGGAATTGAATGCTCTGTTACCAGCTGATGCGTGTAAATGTTTGCTGCAGCCAAATGCAGAGTCTCCAGGAGGTGCGGCAACAGGCGATGGAGCTATCCGGACCATACACAAAACTGCTGGCATGCATCTGATCAAAGCCAATGGCACAAATAAAGATGGATTTTATGGCACACAGGTGTATAGCTTAACAACACACATCTGTAGTTTACATCAACAACATGAAGCTACTAAGCAACTACTCTCACACGACACACTGATGTCTATGCTCTACTATGTCAAATTGGATTAGTCCAATCCATGGCTAAGTTGGGCCAAGCTTCTCTATGAACACGCTCCCCTTGTGTATAATATGTACATCAGTCAGTGGAAGGAACCAGCGAGCCTGGCAAAATCTACAAAGTCAGTTGTTCCTTCTTTTTCAAAGTGCTATGCAGTAGGCTGAACTCGCGCTCCAGAACCCACGAAGATTCATTTGACTTGGTGGTGCTGATCGTGTACTCGCGGAAGTATCCATCGTGAGTAACCATGTAAACTATAGTCCTGCAAAATATTAAAAGTGCTCATGAATAAGATCCGAACGTCAGACGGCAATGTGCTACTTGTGCGAAATAACCTGTGAATTTCTTACCTCACAGCAGGAAATTTGGAAGAATTTTGGGAATATTCCACGTTATGTACTGCTAGACAGCTGCACTTCCAGAGGATTAATATTAGATTAGCAGCAAGAATAGGGAAGGGTCAGAGGAAGCAGATCTTGAGTGTAGTACCTCTTTGTTTCTGCGGATGAAACGTTGTGAATAACATGATGATTAGCTGGATCCAAAGCATCAGTTATTGCTTTGGATCCCGGAATTATTGAACCAAGTAATTTGTTTGTTTGGTTCCTGAAAAGTTAAAGCGCATCAAAAGTATGTCCACAGAAGCGGTTCCCGTATTAGCAACAGCCGAGCAGGAAATATAACCTTCCATTCCTGGCAGCGTCAAGAAAAAACATGTGCAAAGAGCCTGACGAACTTGTGGCGACAAGAACATCAGGCAGCTCGGTAGACGGCCCAAATGAGAGCGAGTAAATCGTTGATGGGTATGCTCCGCGCCGAAAACTATGCGACTGTTCAAGTAAAGAATGCGAAAGGGGATTAGGGAGATGACAGATGACAGGGGACTTATCATGGTTGCAGGTTAAAGATCAATAATATTCACCTTGGTTGCTTGTGCCACGATATGTACTCTTACCATCGTACCCTTCTCAGAAGCCGTTGCGAGATACGTGCCATTAGAAGAAAATGCCATTGCAGCTAATGGAGACTGATGTGCATCTATCTGTTGATCAATTACAAAAAGGATCAGTGATAAAGCATAACAGAAACAAAAACAAGATGCAATTATCTTCAGGTCACTAGGGTTGAGATTAAGCCTCCAAAGTTGACTGAGAAATGTAGGAAAACAACTTAGTCTTGAAAGTTATTCCAATTACGATCCATGTTCCAGAAAAAACAGTTAAGAATAACGGGTTTTGTTTCCCTGTTGTCCGTATCACTATAGTTGCATGAGCATTGCGTTATCTTTTTTATGACTTGAAAAGAAAGAAAGGATCCTAAATAGTCTATGAGTAGCCGGTTTCTACAGTGCTACATGTCAAGAAAGATACACGACTTGGTGAACTGTAAATCGGTAAAAGTAATGATGTTTACTCGGGTGTACAAAGGATGCAGAAGGATCTAAGCCTTCTGAGAATTACCTGACATATTAATTCAGGTTCTGATGCTTTATATACTAAAGCGGATCCCTTGGATGTGCTTGCTGGGATGGCCAAATAATTCGACACTGAATTAGGGGCAAATGCACAAAGACCTGATATTTGAAGTAAACATATTAGCAGCAAATATACCAAGTGAAAAAATATTTCAAAAAAAAGGTGAGAAGAAAAAATAGCTAAAAAATACTTCAAATATTTGTCCCCAGCTTCAGCTATTTAAGTTTGGAATACTACTATCAGTTGCAATTCAAAATACGTGGGTGGGATGCTTACCTTTAGGATTATGTACCGTGTCAATTTCCTCCAAGATATGACTGCTTTTTAGATGATAAATAAAGGTCTTGTCCTGCAAAACAACAATAAGCCTGCACATAATGTGAAAACCTTTTTTTTTAAATCGCTGAGAAAAATATACATAATATCCCTTGTCCAAAACTGGATTTGCACATAACAATTGAACAAGTGAAAAGTTATGCCATCACAGAAACTAATAGATAGAATCATCTGACTTGGTATCATGATCTCTAAGAGCCCTGTTAATAATAATGGACCCGTAAGGCTCTTCTCAGATTGCAGGACATAAAGATCATAGTCATCACTAGTGTCTGGAATGCGCTCAGTCGAACTAAGAAATAGACTTAATAAAATCTAAAAAAAATACTTAATAAGTAAAAGGTCACTTAAACACTAGGGCACTTGTCTCTTTTAGAGAGAGGATCGGTGATGTACCGTGTCATACTGAATCGAACAGCCAAAATTGTACTCCTAAAGTTGAGGTCCTTTGGGGCATCCTTCACGGTATTGAACAGGCAAAGGCGGCGAGGAGACAATGACGGCTGCAAAATATATCCATGTCAGACCAATACATCGAAGCTCAACCACAGAACAGAAACAAATTAAACTCAAAACCAGGAACAGAGTGTGTTAGCTACCTTTTCCCCAGTTCCTACTATGGCGACAAGGCTCGTACCATAGCGCATCTCCACGACGTTTAATCCCCCGATTTCTGCACATACAGCTTGACGACTTAGCTTCTTCTTACGATAACATCACAGAGCAACTCCCTCAACGACAGAATCACCGGAAAATGTGCAGACAAGCTAGAACTTGCATTGCTATCTAGTTCTACTTTACAGCAATGCACAGCTATTGTAACATTGCTGCGTTCAGCAGCTAGCACAGAGCAAACTTAACTCTTCAGCTTAACTTCCTACTGGTTGAGCTCGACGTTCTTACATTCCACGGGCAACACGAGCACGGTGTGGAAATTACTACTAGTTCTACTACTGGATATTTGCAGTGAACAATGAACGGCGCTACCGAAGGGGGAAAGGGAACAAGTCTTGGGGTAACTCTTACCGTTCTCGTAGAGCAGTTGCCCGGTCTGAGCATCGAAAATCTTGAAGCCGTCCTTCGTCCCGACAGAGAACAAGCTGAGATTTCATCGAGGGCACCCAGAATCAGAGCTCCCGCCCGGCGAATCCGCCCCTAAATCAACCGTAATCGAACAGATTCCGCCGCTTTCTCTCTGCGTACGTACCTGTTTTCCTGGTTGAAGGAGGCGCACAGAATCTGGGGCGGGGACGAGCCGCTCGCCATCGCCGGCGGAGACTTCCTCGCCGCCTCAGCCTGCTCGTTCGATTCTTCGAGGCGAAAGTTACGATTTGTGGGAAGTCCTGCGTGCGTGTCCTGAAACAAAAAATATTCCGTGTGGGTGGATGCTTTACGTGTACCCCACTTTCCCGTTTCGTAGTCCACTTCGCCTGACCATCTTGGCGTGCCGCGTGCGTCCAAACGGATTAGGAGTTCGTAATTTCAAAAACAAATAGTTTGGCGTCACCGTCTTTTCAGAAGGAATTTTTTCTAGAATCCGTTTTTTTTCTTTTCCGCTGCAATTTGTGCATTTCAAAATAAAAAATAGTTGTTAGAACTACATTCTCCTAGGTTAAAAAAAGGCGAGTGCGAGGGATTAAAACAGTTTATGTACCGTGTGCAAAATGGATGTGAGAAAAGTGTGTGGATGCCAAGTTTCTACGAGAAGAAAAACTCAAACTATGCTTCTGGTGTACCTCGCCTTAGTAACTTTAAATTGAATGTAAAAAAAATCCGTCACAAATTTTCATGTACACAAAACATCTGTGCTATAAGCCTATAAAATTTAAGTTGAAATTTAAAACGCAGTTTGTGTGTACAAGATAATCATTATTTCTCTACTCACTGTCGGCGGGAGAATTATCTGGTCATTAGCACTATCGGCGCGGTATTTGTGACTTTTGTTTCTCATCGCAACTGAAAGTACATCTGGTACCATCGATGTAGGTTTTCTATGATACATGACACATGGTTAAGAGGAATAACATAACTGTTTGTATATACAAGAACAATCCTCAAGTAATATAAGTTTAATCACCCTAAAAGTTGACCCATCTACAAGAGATGAAAATGGCGCGAAACCGCCAAGTTGAGAATTAATAGGAGATGAATCTTCAAGACAAGCAGAAGCGCGAAGACACGAAGCTGAGCCGAGAAGGCTTAAGAAGAAGAAGCGTACAAACGCTGATTTCAGGCAAGAATCCTCAAGAAATGAGGATGGCGCGCAAACAACGAAGTTGAAGATTGTGATGAAAAAGCGTGAAGACGCGAAGTTGAGGTGAAACCTCGAGAGAATAAGAAGCACAGAGACGCTGAAGCGTGAAAACACGAAGTTGAGGATTCACCAGGCCTCCCCGCGGCCATCGACGCCCAGGTCGAGCCGGCTCCACCAGCCATCCCCGCCACCCTCAGTAATTGGGCTCGCCGGCACCGCCAGACCTCCCCACGCCGACCTTGACGCCTGGGACCACTGGTCGCCAATTGGTCCTCCTAGCAGCCTTCGATGGCTCGATGCCACGAAACTCGCGGGGTGCAGGGAGCCTCCCCGCCTACATCAATGCCAGAGCTCGCCGGCGCCAAGATTTAGGGAAAGAAAGAATCTCGAAGAGGTTAGTGCGTTCTAACTGACTTGCAAAAAAAAAAGTGTTATCGTGGGTGGGATGGAGCAGAACTTCTGACAGGTTCAAACAAGAGTTCGGGTGGGATCTTTGAAAGAGGCGATAAATAATTGGTGGGAAAACCAGAATTTCAATGGATATCTATATTTTTTGAGGGAAATGGCCATACTTTTTCGGTAGGAAGGCAATTCATTGCAACTTACAACACAAAAAAGTTACTGTCACGATTCTCTTATCGTTGTGATATGTTCAACTGGTTGCCACAAAAGTATCAAAACTCGCCACGAATAAACAATGTGGCAATATAAATTAAAAAAAAACAATGTGGCAATATCGTTGTACCTATGAACAGTATGACCACAATGGTGTTTTTGTTGCAATATTGGTCTTCTACTGCAACAAACTCAACGTGTGATGCAACACCCAAAAAATAATTGTAATATTTACTCCGTCCGATAGGAAATAGTCGTATGTGTCAATCATTTACAATCCGAGGGAGTACAATATATTACCACAAAAGGTTAATTAATGGCAATACTACTGAAGTTTACTGCAACGAATATTGTATTGCTGTAACAGAGATTGTCGTAGTACCTATAAATCCTTGTATTGGGATCAGTACACGGGCACTCGTGTCGTCAGCGAGAAAGGTAGTCGTGAAACTCTATAATTCCACGCAAAAAAAAGTGAAACTCTGACATCCGCAAAAAAGGCCGCGGGGAGGACCGCCAGCCTCGAGATTCGTGCACGCTGGCCTCGGTATGGCTCGCACAGAAGAAGAAAATGTAGGAGCTGCAGTCAAGTCAGTCTCTCTCTGGCTGCCACAAACGCCGCGTGCCTCGGCTCTGCTCGAGCCCTAAGCTGCTCGGCGGCTAGCTGGCCATGGAAATCGTTAAGTATCCGGTCGATTACTCTTTCAATTGGGGTTTAATTTAAGACGATGTCCCTGTAAGGAGACAGCAGTACAAAGCGTTTTTTTTTGCGAAACACAGTACAACGCAGCTGCTCATATACACGCGCACACACTCACTCTTATGAACGCACGCACGCACACCCTACCCCTATCAGCACCTCCGAGAGACTGAGTCGGCAGGTCGAGTCTTGAGATTAACAAAATCACCACGGAGGTCTCGCTATTGACGGGAACGTCGTCTCCTACTGAAAAATATTCCACGTTAAATGAAAAACAGCAGCATCAAATCTGAGATTTGAACTCTGCTGGCCAAGTTCTCCAGTACAAAGCGTTTCGGTAACTAACTATTGCACGTAGCGTAATCATGTCACCATGAAACTTTGTACGGGTGAGGACATGGCTGCCAGTTGCTGGGCTGAGTACGTACGCTAACGAGCTGGGTCGGTTTTCTCGTGCTGCTGTGTGCCACGTGAAATGGACCGCTTTCGGTTCGGTTCGGTTCTGTTATGCTCCGTACTCGATCCCTACGTACAAATAAGTCTTTTCTACCTTTAAAAAAAAATTTAAACTAGAGCTTTATTCAAACATAGCACACCCTGGATCATCAGCCAACAGGCTAGTGAACAGGAATGAGGGTACAGAGTCAAGCCAACAGTCGGTCACCATTAAAGTGCAAGCACACAAATGGGCCGGAAGGTTAGCTGACCTACTAACATGGATAACATTAAAGGAATTCTAATGTCTAACAAGATAGGAGTCACATTTGAACGACCATTGTGACTAGAGTTCCATGCGCTTCTGCATGAGCTCTCTAATCCTAGCTCCTCCATGAGCTTCTGCGTGCCCTGTCCACTGTTCCCGGCGACCGGTGGTGGTGGTGCGCGCACTGGAATGTACAACTCGCAGCACCAGCCACCAGCAGCTCACTACGCCACTACGGTGCAGACTATCAATTTCATCGGCGTAGGCAGAGTGTAGAGTAGGAGCTACCCCTAGTTCCCACTTACCACCGTCCCTCCCACACGGTCAAGGGATGCGCAGATACGGACGAGCTTTCCACTTATGCTACAGTCATTTCTTCTTCTTCTTCTTGCCGTTCCATGCACTGCTGCAATCCTCGCACAAGCCTCGCATATCGGTCCGGCCAAAACAAAAATATCGGGGGCACTTCATATATATCGATCCCCTCCGCTACTATATTAATGGTACCAAGGGATTTAGGGTTAGCCTTCTGATCCCCTCCGCCGTAAAATCGTTCCCCTCTACCGCCGAGCAATTAGCCGATCATCTGCCACGAAATGGAGCGCAATTTCGAAGCTCTTGGTTGTGTCGGCCTCGAAAGTGTGCCTCCTCCGGGTGGCCACGATGCCTTTAAGCTGCTGCCCTTGGAGTACTCCGCGTCCTCCTTCGACGAGTACACCGACGACGACGACTCGTGCTCCTTCCTCACCGAGGCCTCCACCGACGACGATGCCGAGCAGCTCGCCGCAATCACCGACGACGATGACATGATTACGCGCATCCGGGAATAGTCCCTGTACTCCGAGAACCTCTTGGAGAAGCGGCGCCGTTCGGGCGGCCGACTGATCCACACGGTGAACGCGAACCAGCTCGCCCGTAGGATGTCGAGCACGCCACGCGTTCGGAGGTCGGAGAAGGAGGAGCGCCGCCAACACCTAGTCCTCCGCGAACTCCTGCGCTGCTCCAAGTAGTGCGGTGGCGTGACGGCGGCAGAAATCCCGGTGATGATTTCACTGGCCTCTTTTGCTTAGTATAGGGTTAGATATCGTGTTAGATCTATGTTTCGTTTGTATGATGAACTATGTTTCGTTGATGTGTGATGAACTAGCGCCATGATTTCTAGCGTAAGAAGTGAGCCGAGATTACTTGATTAGGGAGGTGGATGTACAACCCAACGACCCACATTCAAGTTCTCACGGGTGCATATTTGGGTCATTATTACTTTAAAAAAACTCGCGGTAGGGGCTTCCCCTACGGCATTTCCGTACAATTTTTTTCTAGCGTGAAGTCCTGTCAAAATTTCAGTATAAATTTGCAGTATATGTTCCACCAGATACTTTTGCAACCTGTTAAATCAGTTTCGGGTACCTCAAATTGATTTTCCGGTTTCATAATATGGTATCGGCTAGAGATGCTATTATATTATATACGTATAGTGATAGTATTGTATTGTATTGTATTGGAGGAGAGCATATCTAGTGATACCACATCTTATATGATATGATTGTATGATATGAGTTGTCAAATTTCAAATCTGTAAGTTTCAAAAAATTCCAAACAAATTCATGGTTGTTAACAAGATGTGTGTTTATATGATCCCCACAATTTGCAGAACCAAATTCGAAATATACGCATAGAAAAAAAAGACAAATCGAACATGAATAGTGTTTACAACAAGAAAAAAACACAAAATTACACTATTCTAGCAATTTGTCTTTTTATTTTTGCGTGCTTCGAATTTGGTTCTGAAAATTTTGAAATAATGTAAACAAATGTTATGAACACCCACAATTTTTTTCGTAATTTTGTAGCGCTTATAAATTTAAAATTTGGGAAGCGATATATACCATGGTTTCATTTAACATCTGATATCACTAGATACTAGATCCCCTGGCGCGGCTTGCCGCGCGCCACCCGCCGTTGACACCAGTTTTCGGTTTGTAAAACGCTATGATAAACATTCTTAATACGACTCGATAGTCAATCACTATTATACATAGCAATAGCATTATAGGTTTAGAACAAAGCACAATGCTCTTACATACATAGTCTACACTCAATAGTCTCCAGGATAAAATAGGTGTTTCATTACAACATCTACGATCATCACATAGATAGTTAAACTTAGATTGCAGGAGCACAGAAATACAGTAGGTCGATCATCACATAGATCATTAAACTTGGATAGCAGGAGCACATAAATATAGTAGGTGGCAGAAATGTCTGATGGAGAGGCACCACATGATCATCTACAGGTAGAGATAGTCCATAGCACACAGCTGTCATAGATGTTAGCGTCATCATAGCTGCTCTCTATGTGGATACTTGCCTATTTTCAGGAGGAGATCTGTTGATTCAAAGGTAAGTTGGTCAAGAGGTGATGTGCCTTTCTATACTTCCCAGAGAGAACCAATCACGACAAAGATTATTATCATCGGGTAAAACATTATGTGGGTCGACAGTTGCAAGACATAGTTTTAGAATACAACTCAGATGAAGGACAAAATACAACATAAGCGCATATTTTTATGAATAGTAACTTGTTAAGTTGATACAGAAGAAACTAACTAAAAAGCATTTACTAACTAAAAAACTATATTAATTTCAACACACCCAATGTATGGCAGAATCATTCACAGTTCAAAATATGCTTTATGCTGGCAAACGCATTTTATGTACATCAGGAACTTACAAATCTAAAGCACGCCAAGAGTAACATGCATATACAAAATTCGAATCTCATCGAACCTAGCTGATCAAAAATATGATATTCAACTAAATTTTGCAACATAAGTAATAAAATCCATTTTATTTTTAACAATCAACGTGATACCTTCTTGGTCCTTACGATCAACCCTCCTTTTCTTCTCTGTATGGAGTGTTCCTTCACGTATTGTACCATGCTTTCTCGAGAATGAAAGTTGAGCTGCATGATGGAAACGAATTTAGGATCTATGCTGAATAAGAAAAGGCGGCACTGAGAACATACAAATTTAGGAATTGGACTAAGAAGACAGGAAGGAAACAAAGGTAAGGAGATTGCAGTTGCAGTGTCATCGCTTGTCTCCTGCACCCTATGAATAACAGAATGGAACCGCGTCTATATTACCCAAGATATATATATATATATCTATTTCCTTTTCGGTCTCATATCATTGTACACAATTTTAAGAGAACAATTGTTTTAAATCGAGACCATGTTCAGTACATACAGGCACAAAGGGCATCATAAGAACACATGACACATATTTGTAGCATCCAGAATATAAAGAAAACAAAGCTAACAGAGGCCTTTTCAGTTGGCTGCAGCCTCCTTGGGTAAACTTTCTCCTCGTTCCAATAGAGAGACCTTATCTATGACACGATCCTACCAGCCGAGAGATCAAGACCATAGATAACCATGGAAAATAAGGAAATAATTATTCTCTAATTACACAAAAAGGTCAAATACATATCTATACCATGGAACTACCAAGACATGAAGGAAATAGGGATAGAGAGATCCCAGCACCATCTCCTGTCACCCACGCTCTCTAAACTACAGGATGAAACCGTTGAAGCTAACACCCAGCAAAAACAGAGATCTGAGCAGACGACTAATGAACTGAATCGGACCATACCAGCTAGCACTTAAACCTATACAACTAATGAATTGGTTCACAATCAGTCATTTGATTTGAAATAGTGGATGCACCGTTCAAAGTAAGTTGAGACAGAGATGTACAACCAAGATACAGATCTCTTTTTTTCATCGTTTAAGGGGATCATTGTTTTACATCGAGACCATGTTCAGACAGTTCAGTGCATACATGCACAAAGGGCATCATAAGAAGACATGACACATATTTGTAGCATTCAGAATATAGGGAAAACAAAACAAACGCAGGCAGGCAGAGGCCTTTTCATTTGGCTGCAGCCTCGTTGGGTAAAATCTCTCCTCATCCCAATACAGAGGCCTTATCTATGACACAATCCTACCGGTCGAAAGATAAAGAACACAAGATAACATGGAAAATAAAGAAATAGTTCTCTAATTAGACAAACAGCTTAAATACATATATACCATGAATTGCCAACGACTAAAGCAATCATGCATGAGTTAATCTTTGTGACATGAATATGATAGTCTATAAATAACAATGTGCACATCAAAAATTCAACAGTTATAGTGCTACAATACCTACATCGGTAAATTAGAAAATATATGCGGCGGCTCAAGTAAGCCAGTGTTTCTCTATAAATAATTCGTAATATGAATGCATCATTAAATCCAATCATTTAGGTGCCGTTATATAAAATATATAAGCTAACGTTACAGAGTTCAAACAATTGAACTGGCAAAAAAAGATCAAGGGCCTAGAATGCCCAATAATGACACGAGCAACCTTATACACAAAAAAGAAGAAAAAATTGTTAAGATAAGGCGGGTAATGTATTTATTAGCAACAAACAAAAACCGTGTATGCAGCTAAAAGGAAACAAATGTGATGATCTAGTGGATAGTGTCCTTAAAGGAACATACAGGAAAGCAAAAAAATATTGCCAAAAGCAGCAAAACGAAGGCAAACACTTCAATCATTGTATATTATACACCAAAAGAATATATGGTATGACAAAACGAAGAGCCTACATGTATTACATGGCAGTCATTGACGTTAAGCCATAAGCTAAATTAAGCATGTTATATTAGACAGCTATTATACCTGATAGAGGGGTTGGCTCTCTAGACCAGGGAATGATGGTCCTCACCGTATAATTATTTAGCCCTGCAACATTGAAAGCACAACAGCTAGTTGATCAGTATCTATAACACAAAAGGTTGTAAGAAATGAAGTAACCAAAGATGGAGAAACACATTTGATAATGGATTTGTAAGAAGCCAACTGGTCAAATTATAAGAATGTTGACTGCTCAACATTTAGTTATAGAAACAATGCTCAAGATAATAAGTTCAATAATAGGCCAGTTCATCAACCAATATAATTCAGAAATCTTACTAATAGAAGAACTTGATAACAAACAATAGTTTTCTCGTATTTTATTTAAACATGAGAACTAACCGCCTGTCAACATACTCAACAAATAGGCCAGAAGATAAATTATTATTTCCTCAGTTTTAAGATTTTAGATCATCAAATAAGTGGTTGATGCATAAATTATGTGAGCATTTGTTGAACTTAAACATAAGAGAAATACAAAGATATATAAAACAGAAAGATATAAAAAACAGAAGAGTAATACCAGCTGCCCATGTACTTGAGCAATCTCTTAGATGAGCTAGGTTTTCTAATTGCTCAATTAGAAAACCGAAGGTAAGAGAAATAGGAGAAACAAACGCAAACAAAACATAATAAAAAAAAAAGGATAGAAAGAATGATATTAGTTGACTTTCATTGTACGAACATCTATAGTTCTATGGTGCCTATCTAAGCAGCAAGCTAGCTGTAAAGGTAGCCAGTTAATGAAAGTGGACCGCCAGAATCTACATCAGAATAGTGGATTATCTGAAAGCTGCATACAACATATTCTACACTGCCATGCAACATTATATACATCAATCGGAAACTCGAACCAAATTAAATCGCCTAAGACACACACACAAATTGGAACAAAGAAAACCACACCAAAACCTGTAATCTGTGTTGTACAAATTCCTCGGATACATGTATATATTTAAGGAATGGACTGTACGGGAACTTCTGCAAACACATGAGTATTCACAACGAAATACCCATGGAAGATAGTAGTGCCTCCACTTGAGGTGAGTGGCAAAGCAGGAGCATACCTAGTTGAATCTCAAGAGAGGACAATAGCGACAATTTTGAAGGCGTATAGATAAGGGGGGAAGTAAGAAGGCTGAGAAGATGAACTATGGTAAAGTAAACACACTAACCAGCGAATTGCATCATCGAACTGGTCATAGCAAGGCCAGCTGTGCAAACTTAAGAGTAGCCTGTATACATCAATTCATGTGTTCAATCGTCCTCGACACCCCCAGCATCTTTCACCGTCATCCCATCTTCCTCCACCACGACTGGCTGCCGCCAACATGTATCATCTGCAAAATATGCTAGCCACATTATTATTTTGTGATGCTACAAACTTATCTGAATGATACCATGTGCAGAAGTTATATATGCAATTCACTGGACATTTGAGCCATACATCATACACCATTGATCAGTAAATACAAAATCTTGACAGATGAATATAAGTATAACTACAACATCTCTTGTGTACCACACACAAAAGCATAACAGAAAATGGTGGATCTAAAGAAAATAATACAATACTGAAACATGTGAATGAATCTAGCATTAATAAAAAACACAATAAGGTAAGGAGAAGTGCTTTGACCGTAGACATATACCAATGTATCGATGAAAAGAATAATAACCTGATGGCTTAGCTGTATGACTTATATCCCCCTCAATACTATTAATAGCATTCACTATAGAAATCCTTGGCTGCAAAACTGAGAAAATATTAGTAATCATGAGATATATGAATGGTTTAGAAATTACTCAGTAGTACATATGTCATGAAACAAAAAAAAATACCAGCTTTAGTGTCTAAAGTTTGGACGTCAATGTCCCTAGCAGTCCTCTCCGACTGAAAGCCCAAGGCGACTTCCATAGCTGGCCAGTCCACCTGCACAAAATGTATGGAAAATTTAATGCTTCCTTATTTGCAAAGAAATCGGACTAAATATGCATAATAATGGAGAAAAAACATTGCCTTTGTTTCGCGATACAAAATAACTTTGCTTATTTCTTGACATATGCATTTATTCAAAGCAACTATTTGAATCTAATCAAATGTATCCAAGTACAAAACTAAAACCTGCTATTTTAGCTTAATAAATAACCAAACATGAGAGTCAACCTACATCTAAATAATGTGGACAAACTAAAAAGGAATCACACATGAAAATCTACTGGAACTTACATCTAAATAATTTAAACAAACTGATGCATGTTGAGCTTTCCGCCTCCTAAGGATTGCGTTAATCCTGAACCTGAAACACACAACCAAAAGTATATACATAATCAATCCTTCATCAGTTAAAATGCATGGCGACGCAAAATACAAATTCAGTTCAGCCTGCATTCCATCACCTCCTATAATTACCGCAATATGCAAAACTGTTTTCAGCCATTTCATTCCATCAAACAGGTTGTGTGCGTAATATTAAATGAAGTGAAAGGAAAATGGATTGAACCGGTTGTTCAGCCATTACGTGGATTGGTGATGGAGGCTACCTTTGTATAGGCGATGGATTCCCAGGCGTGAAAAGACGGCCATATATGCCATCGAGGCTGCTGCTTTGTATATTGCGGGGTTTCCTGCTGGTGGTGTTGTGAGAGAGCGATAGGAGGAAGAAGAAAAGATAATAAATGTAAAGAATATCACCTGGACCCTGGGTTTCATCCTACAGCGGCGAGGGGAGAAGACGCAGAGGAGGTTGGGCAGCTGTGCTCCTGGCCGTCGTCCCACTCAACGAACAGGAGCACAGCACCGCTCCTTGGAGGCTACCCCATAGTCGCTCCTCCTTTCTGTGCGGGCGAAGACGTCGGGGAGGCGGAGGCCCAAACGCCGAGGGCGAGCACGGCGGCGGCAATGTCCTGAACGACTTGGCCTTCTCGTCCGTCCCTGCGTCCCGAGCGCCTCCTCCTCCGTTTGCAGCCCTCTGCGCCGAGGGGCGAGGAAGACGATGGCGCTGCCGTGGCGTGAGAGGTGGAATGGCGACGCGAAGCGAGGGAGGAAGAGGATGGACAGGAGCGAGGGGCGCGCGTGTGGAGAGGCGGCTAGGGTTTTCACCGTGGGGCTCCGTATTTTATATGACGCGGTGAAAAAAACGAACGGGCCAGATGCGCTCCGAGGACTCCATCCAACGGTCGAAAGTACCTGAGCTATGAGGGAGCCCCTTGGGTATCCCCATTTACCTATCTTACCTCGACTCAATGGAGACAGTAGTCCTACCCCGCATAGAGTGAATCTTTCGTGTAGATAACTGAGTACTGCCTATCCCACAGGCCACAGCGATGGGTCCAACAGTGTGGTCTGGTCCTGGGTAGAGAAACGACCGGACCAGATCGGCTCTGCCATCTCTCGTCACGCCCGACCCGACCCGACCCAACCCGAGAATGGCTGTAATTAATGCGGAAAGCAAGCTGAATACGACCAGCGACCAGTGTCGCATCCGTTCGTACGTTTTATCCGATCCAAATAGGGCAGCTCATGAATTAGCTAGGTTTAATGAGGTTAACCATGGTGTGTGGCATGGTGATCCTCCTATTTGTATTCGAGCTGTTATAGCAAACGATGTAACGATTGTGGATGGTTAAGGCAGCAAGTTTTTTGACGCACTCTTTTCCTTACCAGGGTACCTAAGGGGACTGGAAGGTTTTTAATGAGGCGGCTTGCTTGCTTATATATATATACTGAAAATTTCAAAAAAAAAAAAAAAAACCGGCGCTGGCTTCTTCCGAACGTACTGTTGCGTTTTGGTTGGCGTCTAGTGTTGCGGGATGAAGTTGAGATGAAATGCCCCGGTGTTGGGATGCTGCACATGGCCCTCCCGCCTGCAACAACAACCACTGTCCACCGCTACTGCTTGCTGCGTGCTCCTACGATAACCAAAACCCCACGTCCTTTTTCACACACCAGCTGAGCTACCTGGACAACGTAAAAATGAGAATGACATTTTCTTTATAGGAAGATATTAATTACACCCAACCTGTGAAACACAATAATACCAAGAGCTATTCGAGATATAGGATGCACCCAGCCAAAAAATGAATAAAGAAAAAAAAAAAACGGCTAAACTAATCAGCGAAGCAGCAGGAACTACCACCACTAGAAGCCACACCCGGACTGTAAAAAAGGTTCTGCAAGAACGAGTTCTCCAAGAAGGGAACCATGCACAAACACCGTCATCGCCTCATCATAGATCATGAGTTTTCACCCAAAAAAGTACGACTGAATTCCCCGCAATGCCTTAAAAAAAGAGACGAATGGAGATCCGCCATTGCCAGGTACAACCAGTGAAGGTCAGACCTAGGGTTCCACCCCGGAAGTCGAGACTTTGTACCAAAAGAGCACCCCTAAGAAGAAGTCCACTCGTGTAGCCGCCCCCGCTTGCCGAGACTGGTGCAAAACACCGATGATCCGGTTGACAGTCTTCACCACATCCAAACTCGTCTCCGTCATCACTTGTAATTTCGTATTCAACGTGAGCCATCGAGATCCACTGATCAACAAACATCTTTAAATTCCCCACCATTGTTAGCACCACAGTAATCGTACCTAAATAGCCATGGCGTACTTCAAGGTGCCATCAAATCAAAGTGTGATAGTTCCACAACCACGACGGCAGGGACTAGGCCGATTGCAGGCACCGCCACCATCAGGTGTCGCCGACCTCACTATCCGGCCACCGCCGTCCTACGTCACCCAGCCTCACGGTTTGGACACTGCCTTCCTTCGTGACGGCCTCCCAATCGATAGCATTGGATTTTTAAAAAAAAATATTTCTAACACTTATTTGACAATTAACACACGATTTAAATCAATTTCAAGTATAGGGCGTTGTTGTCAAGGGTAGTGCTGAGCCGAAAGGTTGCTCACAATATCATGCGACTTTCTTTTCCTTCTTAATTCTTGGATTAAAACAAAATTTGCTCAACCGTGTCATGATTCGAGATAAAATATATGCGCGTCGACGAGTAGGTTCCATTCCCGTGATCGGTTTTGAGTTTCATCGACTCAAACTTCTTAATTTTTGACCGAATTTCGCACAATTGTTTGACGATTCTTGTAAAATTCTCCGCACTCAGTTGACTGTTTAAAATTTCCTTTCACATGTATATGTATCTCAACCTTCCCCATAGCTTTACCTTGTAACTTTTTTGTTTCGACAAACATATACGTATTTTCCCTCTAATACGTGTGTTTTTCTATAAATGCTACAGAAAATAAGTATATGCTGTCGAAATGCAAAAGTAACAACATAAAACTGTGGGGAACGGGGATATCCATCTACTCGTAAAAGGAAATTTCAAACAATCGACTAAGTGCGACGAATTTGACAAAATTCATCGAAAAAATATACGAATTTCGATCCAAAATTAAGGGTGTGTTTGGTTTTGGGATGAAGTGTCATTCCACTGGAATGGAACCATTCCATTCTTATGTTTGGTCGATTCCAAAACGGTGGAATGAAACAACAACACATTAATCTAAAGATTCAATTAATTTGAGCCTAAGCTTGATTTTTTTAGTCAAAACCGGAGTCCAAATCACGGGCTAGGAGGACGGCAGCGACCTCGGGGGAGATTGGGCCGGCGACATCAGAGGAGGGCGGGAATCTCATCGGGGGTTTCGGCACTAGCCCGGACGAAACAAGGGGTTTCGGCACTACCTTGATGACAGCGCGCAATATTTGAAATTGACTCAAATCGTGTGCTAGTTGTCAAATAAATGTAAAAACTATTATTTTTTTTAAAAAATTGATAGCATTTCTCAGAAACAGATAAAATCACGGTTATTTCTCACACGCAGGTAACATTAGGCACAAGAGGTGACATATTTACATTAACTGCATGCGTGTGTGCTGGAGTATCTAGTAACCCAGTCGCGGGTTGTAGCAATGCTAATTTTTTTTAATAATACATTTTTTAATTAATTTTAGGAAATATTACGTGAATCTAAAGATTTGCAAAAATAATACAGCCTCGGCTTGGGCTAAGCCGATAGGCCCCTATAGGCCTCCTCCGGGCCGATTAGTCTGTCGGCCGTTGCCTGCATGCGGCAGAGGGTCCTATCGGCCTCGGCAAAGCCGACTGGACCTGTTCGGCCTGCACTAGGCCGACTGGACCTGCTCGGCTTAAACTGGACCGACTGAACCTTGTCGGCCTGCAGTGGACCGACTGCTGCATGGCTCTATTTTTTTTTGCTAAACCCGTATTTTTCACCATTTTCTCTCCCACCACCGCACGCTCCCGCCATTTCTTTGCCGCCACTTTCGCTACCACCCTTTTTTCTCCCGCCACCGTCGCTTCCCGCCGTTATTTCTCCCGCCATCATCCCTCTCGCCCTTTTTTCCCGCCACCGTCCCTCCCGCCCTTTTTTCCCGCCACCGCCGCTTCCCGCCCTTTTTTCCCGCCAACGTTTTTCCCGCCTGTTTCTCCCGCCAAATCCTCTCATCTCGTCCTATAAATGCTCCTCCTCACCGAGCATTCGAGTCAATTCACTCACCGCAATGTCGGGACATCAATTCGATCGTAGTTTCCATCGTCATATATCCGAGCGCCTTTTAAGGCTTGCGGCCGACTTCAAGGTAGACAATAAGTTAGTGCCGTGGGAGGAACTCATTAGTCATCCACCTCATCTCCTTGAGCTTGCAGTTCAGCTACGTAGGACAGGGTCTCCATCTAGAACCTGGAAGGAAGTACAGCAAGAACTTCTCAGGTTGCATGCTAGGTGGGAGAAGAAGAAGCCAACATATAGGACTGAAGCACATCTGAGGTGGGCTGAAAGCAATCCTTACTCATGGGCCGAGGAGAGCGAGGATGAAGACGATATTTTCATGCCAAGTGAAGCGAGCAAGAGAGCTGCATCGTCGAAGGGAAAGGGTGAAGCCTCGTCGAAGGGGAAGGGTGCTGCGTCGTCGAAGGGTAAGGGTGAAGCATCGTCGAAGGGGAAGGGTGCTGCGTCGTCGAAGAGCAAGGGAGCCGCTTCGGCTGACGCGGGAGGCTGCATCGACGGGAGATGACTTTGTGTAGTGTTGGTAGTACCGATGTATGTTGATTTGCATTGTATCTTAAATTTATGTTGTCAATGTAATATGCGAGGTTTGTTTAATATCAACACGAATAGTAGTCACCCATCATCAGCATTAATCAAAACAGAGTAGTAGTAAAAAGGCTATAAATAAGTCTAGTACATAGATAGATAGACAGGTCTCAACACAGATATAAATAAGTCTGGTACATAGATAGATAGATAGATAGATAGACAAGTCTCAACATAGATATAAAGTCCGGTACATAGATAGATAGACAAGTCTCAACTTATAGATATAAATAAGTCTGGTACATAGATAGATAGATAAGTCTCAACATAGATAGATAGACAAGTCTCAACAGCGTCTGCCACGACGCGGAGGTGGTGGGTTAGGCGTCGTCCACCCTAACCTGTGCGGTGGCCGAACGTCACGTGCCGGAATCAGGGAACCGTCATCAGCATACTGTGTCTCCTGTGTGGGGTAGGGTGGAGGAGTGTTGTACATACCCATCCAATTGTCCAGCTGTGTGTATGCCTCATGGGTTTCCCCACCTTCCTGATCACTCCCCCACGCGGATCCAGACGACTGCTGACCGGATATAGACGGACGATATCCGTAGGCTCCTGCATGCAATATAACATTAAAAAACATGTAAGTATGTAGTCGTAGCCAATTGATATGGAAACATGTAAGATACTTACCCTGTGGCTAGGGTGGTGGACGAAGCACGTAGCCCGTCGTGGGACTCTGCTGCTGCCAGGACAAGCCTCCAGCCTGGTCAGGAGAGGGTGGCCTGGGCCACGGCTGCGGTGTCAGACGAGGACGCGGGTGCTGCCGGTCCTTCTGGGGCGTCGGCTGCGGCTGCTGCTGTGGCTGCTGCTGCTGCGTGGAATGACGCGGTGGGCGCTGTGATGCTTGGCGGTGATCGACGTCCGACGTACGTGTGCATGTGATAACCTCGTAGATACCTCGCAGCCTGTCCTCTAAGTGTCGCACCCACGATTGATGATGTGTGCGGTCCAATAGAGGGCCGGACGAAAGCGAACATCCGTACGCTGACACATCCGTCTGAAGCTGGTATGTCAATTCGGCCTGTAATTTGCACGGTCGTCAGGAAGTTCTAAATAAATATAGCAAAGCTTGTAACAACTATTATCTTACCGCGTACTGTCTGGAGCCTGAAGAAGACTGGCTCGGATACATATCCCACGTAGCGGGAGTCGGTGTCTCCTCGGGGTGCCCGTGATGCATGATGCGTAGTCGTGTCGAGACCATGTAAACATGCAAATAGGAATTGAATAGTTCAAGATCAAACCCGAGATCCTCCTGCCAGACTCGTGTCGTCACAGTGTCCCACTCTGTAACGTAAGGCTGAACCCTCTGCAACCACTGAAGCGCGGTCCTGTTAGTGCCCGTTCTTGTGTACCTACAGTTGTGTTGAGTGTTCGACAATTTAGTAATGCTTACACGTGGAAAAAATTAAAACATTGCGTAAATAGACATACCTGTGGACGATGGGTGGGACGGGATCGTCTGTCGGCGGAGGAAGTGCCAGCTGTCGTCGACCGAATTGCCTCATAACCCTCTGTTGGGACATCATCTCCTCCACGTAGACATCAAAGATAATCTTTGATTTTGTCATCCAGTATGCGCGATCTCTAGTGCAGAGGACCGAGATACCACCGGGGTATTTAGCCTCCATTGCATCGTCCGTGTACGGCTCCCAGATTACCGCACCCGCGCTCAAAACGTCGAACTGCTCGTTGAATGCCGGGTAGCAGTTCTTCACCTGATCGTGAGCAAAGTGTCTCTGCACAAACCAAAAGTTAGTGCAAGCCAAAGTATAATGTAAAAATTGCGTTAAATTATTATATTAGACATACCCTGCGACGTGTACAGAGATAACCGAAAGTAGGCATGTCTATGCGATCAACATCTAACAACTCACCCACAGGGTAAGCCTCCTCAGCGCCTACGTCTGGTCGTCCAATAGGGAATCTCTCCCACGACCAAAGCTGCAACAACATAGGGCATCCAAGTAGGGCTGACGTAGGCGCCACAAGATGGCACCCATTGCACATAGCTCGGTAAGTAGCCGCTAATACAGCAGATCCCCAACTCCTCTGTGTGATATGAGCTGGCTCTGTAGCACTCGCAATCTCCAGAGCAATAGGGATGTACCTCGGGCTAATAGTGGTGACATGGTTCTCGGTGAACATCACCTTCCCGAGTAGCCACAAGACATATGCTTCCAGGCTTCTAGTGATTTGTGCAGCATGCAGCGGCATGTCTGGATAACCCAGAAACTTCTGTATCTATATGTACCAAAGAAATTGTATTAGAGGCTAAGCTGGAAACAAATTTATAAATATAACGATGCATGCGAAACATGTGCGGAAGGTGAACTAACCTGAAAACCGAGCAACTAGTCAAGCTTGGGTCCGTGATCCTCTGAGGTAAATAGCCCAGCATTGTGGTATATACCCTGAAAACGAAGTGACATTTCTTGCTCCCAATTTTCCGGAGCCTGCAACGGCCCTATGGGCCGACCCGCCAACCAGTAAGGCGACAGGGGTTGTTCCCCTGCTTTCGCAACCTTGCAGCCAGCGCACCAACTGAGAGGTCCGATCTATCGGCCTCAAATAGAAAAACACCGGTGACCTTGACTTCGTCCACAATGCATGCACACCGACGGTGTCTGTTTCAGGATTAAGCCCTAAACATTCTCCCAACCAATCTTTCAGCTGACTTATGGACCATGTTTGTGGGGAGTTCAGTTCCAACTCTGACCATCGAAACTGACCCAAATCAGCTCCCAACTCAGTTATTTCAACAGTACCAGGACCGTAGTAAAACAGACATTTCACTAAATTACTCATCTCGGCAACCTAAAAATGTGACACCAAATAATCATTATAACCGAAACAACTACATTCTTATTTACTACTACCGCAACAATTACCTAGTAATTTATACCGGATACTTAGCAATATCAATATCGCACGACAAACTTAACAATAATGCAAACCTAATTAATATAAACCCTAATTAGCCAAAAATCACATACCCTTAAAGCGTGCCTTGATTCAATGGAGGAGCACCACCACCACCACGACCGGAGCAGCAGAAGCACCACCACCACGCCTTGCTCGGCCTACACCAACCTCCACCGCATCTCCACCATTGCTCCAAAAAAGCACCACCAAATCACCCCCACAATCTAACCCATATGTAGATCGGAGTTGCCCTAACTATTTACCACCTCTAGGCTTAAGATTTGGTGGCTGGTGGGAGAAATCACCGGAGCAGGGAAGAAATCGCAGGATGTTTTTTCGGAAACGAATGAGACAGAGAGAGAGAGACGCGAGGAGGAAGAAGAAGGAACGCGTCGATCTTATCCAGCGACCTATCGGCTACGGCCCGGCCGATAGGGCTATCGGCTTCGACGTGGCCGATTAAGGGCCACGCGTGACCCGAAAGGGCTGTCGGCCGCAGGCCTGGCCCGTCATGCGACCTGCTCGGCTTCGCCCAGGCCGATAAGGCCTAATCGGCTTCGCCCAGGCCGATAGGATCCTATCGGCTTAGCTCAGGCCGAGGCTGTATTATTTCTGCAAATATTTAGATTTGCGTAATATTAATCAAAATTAGTAAAAAAATGTATTATTAAAAAAAATTATGTAGCAGTGCCCTCGCCGCACTGCCGTGAACTGGCCTAGGCAGCTATAGCTAGCCACTGCGGCAGCATGCAGGGGCAGCTATGGTGTGTGTGGGGGACTGATGACGGTGACCCTCGGACGTGCCTCCCGGAGCGGAACGCGCAGCTCTAGCGCTAGCTTGTAGGCGCTGGCTGGCTCGCTCGTCGAGCCCCACCCCCACACGCTGGATACGTAAAATCCGGGGGAGTACGTCCTCCGATGCATTGCCGCGCTCGCGCTGTCATCTACGACTACTCACTCAGTCTATCCCGGTTCTGCCCTTCCGGGATTACGGTGCCCGAGGGTAGAACGGTCATTTCTCGTGCTGCCCGCGGATCTAGGCGCCCTCTTTCACCAGCTCAGACAAGAGGGAAACCTGTTCCTTCGTGTGGATCCGACATTTCGGGCCTCTTTTGCATCGCAGGATTGAAAAACGTAGGAACAGACAAAATATAGGAATCTCACAGATTTAACTATGCAAAACAGAGGATTGTAAAACACAGGAAATTTGCAGGAATAGTCGTTTGGGTGAAACACAGGAATAGTAGCTCGGTTCTACGCGCTTGAGTCTTAAAAAGAGGTTGGAGTGGATGTTCAAATTCCCATGAAATTGAGGCATAGGAATCCAATCCATAGGAATTTGGGTAGTACCATTCCTTTGATCCAAAGGAAATCCATAGGAAAAAATCCTAAGGATTGGAATCCTACAAATATCCTATGAAATTTCTACTGTACAAAGAGGCCCTTCAAAGGAGAAATCGCTGCTCTCTCTCTCGGTCGCGGAGACAGAAAACCAAACCAGCTTAATTTAGTGAGAGCTCTCTGCTTTGCTGAAGCTCGAGAGAGTGTGGTCGGTAGGCCGGGTCGTAGCCGCAGCAGCCTTGCAGCGGCGGAGGAGGAGCAAAGGGGAAACCAACCAGGTGAGAGCATCTCCACTCGCGCCCCCTAAAACGCGTCCAGATTTGAGCCGGCGCGAGCGCTTTGGGGCGGCGTCCGGACCAACCGGCGCATTTGGGGGTGCCCTCTCCCCACTCGCCGCCCCCAAACGAATTCTAATTTTTTTGAATTCAAACATAAAACGGCCGTTCATTCATACTTTTAGGGAAATTTAAAACATTCAAACGAAATTTAAAACATTTAAACTAAAACTAAACTAACTACTGGTAGAACACGTCGTAGTCCTCCTCCTTCACACCGCCGCTGGGCCCTGCCTCATCGTTGTTGGCGCCGGGACCGAAGCCGCCATCGTCGTCGTCGTCGTCTTCGTTGATCAGTCGAGGAGCGGCGTCCCAGTGAGCTCGGCGTGGTCAACGAACGACCACGCGAAGGCCTTGTGGAGCGGCATCGGCGGGACGTCGTTCTTCGATGCCTCGCTGGTGACGGCGATGCCTTCTGGGTCGTCAGGGTTGGCGAGCTAGAGCTGCGCCGCCTCGAGCTCCACCAGCAGCGACGCCTTCGTCTTCACCTTCTTCGGCGGGTGGCGGCGGATGGCGAGAGGCGGAGCGGGAGCCGTCGCCGATGACGAGGGCGCGAGAGGTGGAGCGGATGCCCGACTCCGGCTTGGGAACATGCACCGGCGAGCCGCGCGAGAAGGGCGACTCCGAGCGGGACGACGAGCCCGAGCGTGAGGAAGACGGCGCCATCCTCCTCAGCTCCCAGTGGGGGGAGTAGTCCTTTGGCGGCGGCGTCTCCAGCGTCTCGCCGCCAGCGGCGATGTGGGCGAGCACGACGTCCAGAGTGCGGCCCGGTACGCCCAGAAGGCGTACCGCCCCTCTGTATTCTTCTTGTCACGCGGCGCCGATCCAGGGCCGTCCCACCGCGCCATGCGCTCGACGTGGATCCGCCGGAACTCCGCCTCGTAGCGGTCGTTGTTCGACGGCCTCCACTCATCCTGGCGGCGCTGCTCAGCGGTGAGCTCATGCCAGTAGTGGTGGTGGACATGCGTGGTCCAGTCGCGTTCGCGCGACCGCGGCGGGTCGGGCACGGGCACTAGTACAGAACGACACATCGGAAACGGGCCAAAAACCCCTTCGGCAACGGAGAAAGGGTCCGTGTCCCCGCTTCCGATACTGATGTGGGGGCCCTCATCGGTAACGGTGGCAGAACACCGTTTCCGATGTGAGAAAATTTCAGCATCGGAGCCTCCGGCTCTCCGTTACCAATGTGTGACCATTTCGGCAACGGAGGGTTTTGTCCTCCGTTACCAGTGTGGTATCATGTCGGCAACGGCTATTTCTGTTTGCCCGTTTCCTATGTCTAATTGCAAGCTAATAGTAATTAGCTGCGCTTGCACGCCCGTGCTACAGCAATTATTTAGCAGACATTCAGCAATACAGGTTTACAACAATCATATGAACACAAAGTTTACAGCAAATATTGGAATACAAGTTCACAGCTATTGCTATTGCTACAAATACAAAGTTTTCAGCCATTGTTCGGAAAAAAGTGGACACAATTTAAAGAAGTTACACCACAATGGTGACAACAATTGTTTTGGAAAAATCTATAGTCTCACCAGCGAGAATGCCGGTATGAACAGGTGAACAAATGCCGAATAGGATCTCATGATCATGGATTAGGGCCGTGTAGTTTTCCCTCCTTGCTTACGATGTGTTTAAGGACGAACGCAGGAAACTTGCCTCTCACCATCGTAAGAACATCCTTCTTCAAAGGTGCACGTCCCATTCCACCTATAAGCTGCAGGCAGATTCTTAGTTAGGTATCTTTCGTCATGTATGTCTGCAAATATTGTTAGGAAACATGAATTGTTGATGATGTCGTGGATTACTAACCGAATCGAGGCTTGGCAGACTTCTCGAGGTGGGAACGACTTTCCATATTGCATTGCACACATAATACCCACAAAGATTTGTACCAGGTGGTTGCTGAGGGCACTGTAATGTTGGTGACAAAATCGCTCACTTAGTTTGGTTTGCTAGCAGGTATTTGTGAAAACTAGGAATAAAGTAGCAACTGTTACCGGGTTAACTTGTACGTGACTCAATATGGCCTCCTGTTCTCCTCTCTTGGCCAACGGTCTCTTGATTATCGTCAAGTACTTTTCGAACACACTACAAAAGTAATGAGTTGGCGGATTGAGAAAACAACACGTGAAAGTTAAATCAAAAAGTAAACTAGGGAACGATGTAATACCTGTTCAAGAATTCCTCCAAGGGTGTATAATTTATACTTCCAAGTAGGGAATCTATATACAATACCTTGTTCTGTTTAGGAATGATGACAGCTAAGAACCAGTGAGAACTGCAAAGGAAAATAACAAACTTACGCCTGATGGTAAGGAAGCAGGATGTACAGATAATTTTTGATAACAAACTTACGCCTGATTGTAAGGAAGCAGGATCAACTCTTTGTCTTGATAATGAGTCAACGCTTTCACAGCATAGTTGAATATATCGTCGTATCCATTGCTGCAGATGTTCGTGTAATTGATAAGAGCCGGATCAAGGAAACCTACCGGTTCTTTCCTGCGGTTGCACTCGAATACCTGGCTCCTAAGTACAAGAAAGAGAATAGTTAGCATGTACTGAACAGAAGAAAGCTATTAAAATGTGAAAAGTATTTGTAAGGCACATACAATGTGAACAAACGCATGAACGTGCCATCAACAGTATTCAGGTTGAAAACTTGGAACATCTCTGAAAACTCCCAGTTATAACGAACGTCACCTTCGACGCCGTAAAAATCCTCTTTCCTGACACTGAAGGTCATCTCCTTATTTTCTTCACAACATAGGAGGTACTTTTCATGAAGCTGCTGGCAAGCCAAGCCTGATCTTTGTAATCCATCTCTAGTCAACAATGGCTGTCCACGCACGTATTTGGGGCCACTTTGCACCTCTGCATTGTATTTCTTATTAAATTCTTCGTCATCTAGGTATTGGTCGCTGTCAATCGGTGCAGTATTTTTTTATTTTTAATGGTCTTGGGCTTGGGCTTGGGCTTGGGCTTCATCGGGGTTCTATTTATCGGGGCCATCTTGGCATGGTCCTTCGCCCGGACGGGTGTGGTGCCTCTACGTGTCCGAACAAGTTGGGGCGGAGGCGGAGGCGGCAGATGAGCCTGCTGTGGCTGAGGAGGCAGGGACGGCAGTTGAGCCTCCTGTGACTGAGGTGGAGGCGGCCGATAAGCCTGCTGTGGCTGAGGCGGAGGCGGAGGCGTAGGCGGTGTTGGTGTAGCTTCAACCAAGTTGGTGGTGTTGTTCACCACAAGGGCAGTAGATGAGTTACCATCGACAGGCGGTGTTGGTGTGGCTTCACAACTCTGTGCAACCGTTGTATCTTCAACTGCTTGTTCTCAGGAAGGCTGTTTGGCCGCAATATCAAGGAGGAGCTGTGCTGAACAGAGGCCTTCAGACGACGCCATCTGTCGAGAAGCTGTTGAGGTGGATGGCAGGGCACTGAGAAGAGAAATCTCCTTCTTGGGCCACTGTACGTATCTCAGCTTAGCCTGGCCCAAGCTTTGTACGTCTGCATCGACGCAGGTGTTAAATAGCAAGATGCCTTCGAAGCCAGGCATGACCTTGTCCACAAAGCACATTGCAAAACCTGGCTTTAAGGGCACACCATCCACTTGAGGTACCACATCGGTAGGTGGCTGAACCATACCTAGTGCTGCCACCAGGGGATGATGCGTCATCACGGTTACAGGCACATGTAGTTTGCATCTCACCGGGCTCGTGATGTCGTCCACAGCATATTTGCCGGTGTCTACAAGACCATCAACCGACAATGATCCACAACTACTCCTGGCTACAGGGCACTCCCCCCTACCGGGATCAAGGTGACCGTCTCGAAGATGCTTAACGATATTGGCCGTAATATTTGTCTCTAGTGCTTTCATTTGAGCGTCATGTCTGGCCTTTTTCATTGCCTGCCTTTCAGCCTGGTCTATCGTGAAAGCCTTCTTGTGGCCAACATGGGTGCCGTACGTCCGAGACCGACCAGAGGGCTCAGGCGTAGCCAAAGCTTTTGAGAGAATGTCATCTTTCCCTCGTGCCAGAATCTCTCCGCTATCCTTTTTATTTTTCAGCTCCAGCTGGAGATAAGACAAGTAGTACACTGAATTCAGTACACAAGGAAATATTGTGTCAGTTAAGGAGGAAACAACTTAGGTTATATATGGTTATTACCATTGTTTTATGTAACTTTTGGGTCTCGGGGTGAGTTATAACAAGTTCACCAACTTCGTTTGTTTTAGACCTCGCCCTCAAGAAGTCTCGTGCTCGTTCACCTTCAAGATCAGAGTAAGGAACCGTGCCCCCCGAAGCAACTGCTTCTTCATCCTGTTTTCTCCATATGGGCTTCGAACCAGCATATCCAAGAACCCCCATATTGTGGGGATGCTTGTTTTTACTGATGAGGGCGCTGCCGGCTTTACTCTTTGTTAGGAACTCCTCCGTCCTCCTATACTTCTTGAACTCCTTCCAGTCGTCAGGTTTAATGAAGGGGTATACAAGTGTAGCATCCCGATTTTTCTTCTGAAATTTGGAGTACAGACGGTGCCTGAAGTTACGGAACGAATCCTTTGCTTTAGAAAGAGCAGCAGCTTGAACTGCAGGCTTCCATTCCTCATCTGCGAGCTGGAACTGGCTCATTATGGCGTTGACGATGAAAGTCTTTTCTTCTGGAGTGACTTGACTCCAGTCGTCAACCGTAATGGGGACCTTTTCCCTGACTACACACCCACACAATGTCTTAAATTTCCTATGTGCCTTGACTAGTTTCAACGGGGCACCAGTTTTCTTGTCAATCATCTCCACTGTAAATGTTCCTCTTGGCTTTAGCACTAGTAGGAAAAGGATTATAGGTGGGTTGGCATTCTGTGGCGCACTTTGGTGCGCCACAGAATTACTTTTTGTGGCGCACCAATCCCGGTGCGCCACAGAAAGTCACATTTCTATGGCGCATGGTTCTGCATGCGCCACAGAAATTTGCAATTCTGTGGCGCACAAAAGTCACATGCGCCACAGAATTGTAACTTTCTGTGGCGCATGCACCCAGATGCGCCACAGAAATGTGAGATTCTGTGGCGCATGCACCCAGATGCGCCACAAAAATGTCAGATTCTGTGGCGCATGTGCCTGATGCGCCACGGATAGTTTGCACGCACACCCTCCGGTCCCCTCTTTCTCTCTCCACGTTATCCGTTTTGTCTTTTTTTGAATTGATCTCCACACACGCACACCACGCCGCATGCACCCACGATCTCCAACTACCACGCACACCAGGCAGCACACACACCACGCACACTGGCCGGGCACACCCACCCACGCACACTGCGCACACTACACACAACACACCACGCATCCTCTCTCCTCACCTTTATCTTCTTCTCTACCTTATCTCCAAGACTCCAACTACCACGCACGCACGCCACCACGGCTTCCTCGCGTCTCGCTCGCCGCCGCCCCCATGTCCAGCATCGCCGCTGGCCACGCCGCTGAGCGGATGGATCCGCGCCGGCCGGCCGCCATCCGAGACCAAGGTGCGTCGACCTTGCCTTACTCCTCGCCGCGGTCGGCGGCTTGTGCTGCGACTGGGCGGAGGAGGCGGAGCAGGTCGTGGTGGTCACGGACGCGGCGCCGTCCACGGAGGTGCTGGGATTTTGGTCCTTTGGCATGGATTTTGTGTCCCGTGTCGACCACTGCCTCCTCTCTCTCTCCCTTGGCATGGATTTTGGTCCAATCGAGAACCACCGCTCCATGGACTGACAAGCCGAGGTCCATGTGGGCACGCACGCCTCGGCGCCGGCCGCCGCCATGGCCGCCCCAGCCACGCTGCCCGAGCCCGCGCTCGGCATCAACTTCGCGCGCAACGGCATGCACCGCCGCGACTGGCTCGCCCTCGTCGCCGTGCATCGTCCCTCCACCACGCGACACCTGGGGCGGCATCGTCCCTCCACCACGCGACATGGCGCTCACGGCGCTGAGCTTGCGGGGACCTCCGGCGGCGGGCCTGAGGTGGGCGTCGTCGACGAGGAGCGGGGTCGCCGCCCACACGAGGCGAGGGGCAGCAGGGAGCGGACGCGTCCGTGGAGGAGAGGAGGTGGAGGCCACGGCACGGCGTCGGCCTCCACGACCACGGCGGGAGCAGAGGACCAGAGGGGCGCCGGAGCAGCGACGCCTGGTCGGGTTGACCAGGACCACGGCTTTTTTTTAAACCTAAAAACAACTTTTAGTGGCGCATGCATGTGTAGTGCGCCACAGAAATCTTTTAGTGGCGCATGCATGTGGAGTGCGCCACAGAAATATTTCTGTGACGCATGGTTAATGGTGCGCCACAGAAAAAAAAATTTAGTGGCGAGAATTCTGTGGCGCACCCAGCAATTTGGCTGGGTGCGCCACAGAATTTCAATTTGGTGCGCCACTGATAGCACTTTTCCTACTAGTGTAGGGTTGGTTTTCTAATTCCTCGACCCCTTTGTTTCATGATAAACTGATCCTGCTGCGAGGATGAGCTCGAGGACCCTTCATCACCAGACGACAGCTCTGAATAACAGGTGAATAATAGAAGGTGGATCTAATTAAAACTAAAAGGTCCGACTTTACAGTGTGCAATACAGTTAATCAGCACAACTAACCTGTCCCAAGTGTGTCTCCGGCATGTATGAGGTCGCCGCTGTCTGCCCCTTCCTCTATTGCGGGAAAATCTGTGGCGGCAGCAGCTCCGGGAGCCAAATCAGTGGAGACGGCGGCCAGATCTGTGGCGGCAGCATCTCCGGGAGCCAAATCAGTGGAGACAGCGGCCGCGGTTGTCGCCTGAGGGGGCATAGAGCCCACCCTCTGGGCGTCTTCGCTGACCACGGCGTCGGCACGACGCCGTCGTAGCCTGGAGCTGCCCCGCGGCGTGGGTTGGGGACGGCCAGGGAAGCCGTCTGCGCCGCAAGGGCGGCCCGAGTAGTCCGCATAACTAACTCAGCTGAGACCGTGGGTGGGGGGACGGCCAGGGAAGCCGCCTGCGCCGCAAGGGCGGCCCGAGTAGTCCGCATAATGAACTCAGCTGAGCGTGAGTACGCCGCCGGGGTGGTGTTGAAGACGGTGAGCGGGGGGAAATGCGAGGGGTGGTAGGTTGGTCCCCAAAGTTTAAGTCTGGAAGTAGGGTTTATGTCACATCGGCAACGGTGCATTCAAAAAAACCGTTGCCGATGTGGTATAAATAAATTATATTTCGGAATTTGAATAAACGTAGCGTTTACGGTTGAAAATTAAGAAATAACAACAACACATTACTTTGCCAATTAAGAAATACAATTATCACTTTAGGGTACAAATTAATTTGCTCATTCTTCGTCCTCCTCTAGTAAAACTGGATCAACCTGAATATTTCCTTTGTAAATTGCCCCATCGGAGTGATCATCTCTTGCGTAAAAGCCATCTCCAGGAGCCTGTCGGTCTTTGATCTGTATGCGTTCTCCAGTTGCTGGCAAGTCTTCATACTGGTTGTACTCTTCTTCATCAGTAACGTCATCCACCCCAACGATCTTCCTTTTCCCATTCATCACAACATGGCAATTTTTATGTAGTAGGTCTTTGACATAGAAGATCTGGGTGGCTTGGGTAGCTAAAACGAAAGGTTCATCTTTGTATCCCAATTCGTTGAGATTGACATATGTAGTGTCGTACTGGTCAACTTTCGCATGACCCAGTTTGACCCATTTGCATTTAAACAATGGAACCGTGAGTAATGTATCGTACTCCAGCTCCCAAATCTCCTCAATTACTCCATAGTACCAATCCTTCCTCCCATTCGGATCTACCGCTTCCACTTTAATAGAGCTATTCTGATACATGGTCTTGTTGTCTCTATTCTTTGTATAAAAGGTGTAGCTATTCAGGTCATATGCTTCCCATTTATGAACCGTAAAGTTTAGCTTTCTTGCCAAACTTTTTAAAGTCTCGTCATCATCTCCGACACAATTCGTCATCAGCCAATCAGCGAATCTCTGGCTGTGCAGTTTCAAGACTTGTGCTTCCTTCTGATTCTCTGTCAAGCCTCGGCCTCCTAGCTCAATTCTAAGTAGATCCTTGTGAGCATCCACATATGGTGTAACGACTGCAAGGTGCTGCAATATGTACAAATGTGCTTTCTCAAATAATTCACACTCTGGCCAACATGATTTATCTTTCATTAACCCTTTTCCATCTAGCCTCCCCTCATGCCTGGACAGAGGCACCCCGATAGGTCGGTGGCCATCCATGTAGCTGATGAAATACTCAATGATACGTCTCAAACGTATCTATAATTTTTGATGTTCCATGCTTGTTTTATACCAATTGCTACATGTTTTGCATCTACTTTATATCACTTTTATACATTTTTTGGGACTAACCTATTAACAAGATGCCGAAGTGCCAGTTCCTGTTTTCTGCTGTTTTTGTATTCCAGAAAAGCTAGTCTGGAAATATTCTCGGAATTGGACGAAACTACACGGGGGTGCCTATTTTTCCAGAACACGCCTGACGGAGCGAAGGAGCAGCAGAGGAGGGCCACCAGGAGGCCACACGCCACCAGGGCGCGGGCCCCCCTTCTGCCGCGCCCTGGGTGGTGTGGGCCCCTCGGGGGTCCGCAGCCGCCGCCCTTTCGCCTACTTATTCCCCCCGACGCGAAAACCCTAAGTACCTGAGCAAATATCCACGAAAAGATCCAGAGACGCCGCCGTCGTCAACCCTAGCTCGGGAGGGTTCAGAACCTCTTCCCGGCACCCTGCCGGAGAGGGGAATCGTCACCGGAGGCTTCTACATCGCCATGCCTGCCTCCGGAGTGATGCGTGAGTAGTTCATCCTTGGACTACGGGTCCATAGCAGTAGCTAGATGGTTGTCTCTCCACTTTGTGCCATCATGTTTAGATCTTGTGAGCTGCCCTACATGATCAAGATCATATTATTGTAATGCTACATGTTGTGTTTGCTGGGATCCGATGAATATTGAATATTATGTCAAGTTGATTATCAATCTATCTTATATGTTATTTAAGATCTTGCATGCTTTCCGTTACTCGTAGATGCTTTGGCCAAGTAGATGCTTGTAACTCCAAGAGAGAGTATTTATGCTAGATAGTGGGTTCATGTCTCCGTTTAACCTGGGACAGTGACAGAAAGTTCTAAGGTTGTGGATGTGCTGTTGCCACTAGGGATAACCTAACGATGCTATGTCCACGGACATATGTGTTTGTTTACATTACGCACTTTACTTAATGCAATTATCCGTTGCTTGCAACTTAATACCAACGGGGGACTCGGATGACAACCCGGCGGTGGATTATTAGTCATAGATGCTGTTGGATAACGATCTATGTATTATGTCGTAATGCCCAATTAAATATCATAGTAGTCAACATGTCATGTATATGCATTGTCATGCGCTCACTATTCGTCAATTGCCCAGCTGTAATTTGTTCACCCAACATGTTAGTTATCTTTTATGGAGAGACACCACTAGTGAACTGTGGACCCCGGTCCATTCTTTTACACTGATTAAACAACCACAAACTGCAAACTGTTCCTTTTTCATTCTCTGCAATTTAATACTCATTTTCCACACCATACGTTTAATCCTTTGTTTTCAGCAAGCCAGTGAGATTGACAACCTCACTGTTTCGTTGGGGCAAAGTAGTTTGATTGTGTTGTGTGCAGATTCCACGTCAACAGTCCAGACTCCCTGCGACAGCTATTTTTCTGGCGCCGTTGACAACCTTCTGAAGAGTTGCTGCTCCTACTGGTTCGATAACCTTGGTTTCTTTCTGAGGGAAAACTTGCTGCTGACTACATCATACCTTCCTCTTGGGGTCTCCCAACGAACGTGTGTTTCACGTCATCAAGCTATTTTTCTGGCGCCGTTGCCGGGGAGTAGAAGTTCTTCAGAAGCTCTCTGTCTCCCGTCAACAGCACTATTTTTCTGGCGCCGTTGCCGGGGAGACAGCAGTCTTCTGCAAGGGGAGTTTCACGCTTCCAATCTCTTTACTTTGTTTTTGTCTTGCTTAGTTTATTTTATTTTATCTTGTTTGCTTTCAATTATCAAAAACACAAAAAAATTAGTTACTTGCATTTAGTTTATTTTCAGTTTTGTTTTCTGTTAGTTATCATGTCTGGTTCGGCTCATCATGTTTTGGTTCCTGAAGTTGAGGTTCGATCTTTTAAGCAACAAAGTGGAGAAAGTTTGAAAGATGCTTGGTATAGAATCAGCGATGCTCATCGTAGGTGTGCTAAAAAATATTCCACTATGATCCTGCTTAGAAATTTTTATGTTGGCATAACTAGCTGGTATAGATATGTCTTGGACACTTTGACGGGAGGTAACTTTCTTGGTACCCCTGCGTTGGAAGCTAGTTATATTATTGAGAGCCTAGTAGGAACACCACCTGTTAGTAACATTAAAAATGAGATCACCTTGGAAGATGTTATAAAGAAATTGGAGTCTATAGAGAAAAATTTGCCAAATCTCCTTGATAGTACTAGCAAAGTTGATGAATCACTGGGAACCATTAATGAAAGAATTGCTGTTTTAGAAACTAGTACTATTCAAGATAATCAAAATCTTAGGATTGGTGAATTAGAGGAGGCTATGGATGTAATAAGTTCTACTTTTACCTCTATTAAAACTAAAAGGCAAAAGGCTTTTGTGGGGAGAAAGCAAAAATTTATGTATGTTCCAAAAATTTCTAAACCAAAACCCACGGGTGCGTTTAAAACGGATAACGTGTTCAATGAGCTTGAGGGTAAGTCACATAATGGTCTATTTAAATTTTCTTCCCAAGAATTACGTAAACTGAAAAGTCCTAATGTGACAAACCCTGTTCTTGATGAAGCTTTTGATGAATTAGACCTTTCTTCACTTGGTAATACTTGATGCATGCTTTGTGCCTAGCTAAAAGGCGTTAAAGAAAAGCGCTTATGGGAGGCAACCCATTTTATTTTTCTGCAATTTTTCTTTTATTGAGTCAAGGAGTTTGTTTACTTCTGTAGCAACTCCTTTGTATCTTTATTTTCTCGCATTGTTGTGCCAAGAGTAGCCTCTAATGATAAGATGATGCTTAATTTTGATTGCTGCGCAGAAACAGATTTTTGCTGTTCACTGTACGAAATTCCTAAAATCACCAGATTGTTAATTAAATCTGAAATTTTTGTGCGTAATCTTTATGAATGTCTGAAACTTTCATTAGTTCAGAGTTTCTCGATCTGAGCGTCGTAAGTGCCTCGAAAAAATTCGTCTTTGCGGACTGTTCTGTTTTAGACAGATTATGCCTTTTTATTTTTCGCATTCTCTCTTTTACTAGTGTTGAGTGAAATTCTTTTTTGGGTGGAAGAGCTTCACATAACATCAGTGGCTGTAGCTAATGTTTAAAGTAACAAATCATATTGCGTCTTTACAGAACATGTGAATTTTTGATTATGCACTAACCCTCTAATGAGATCTACTTTGAGTTTGGTGTGACGGAAGTTTTCAAGGGTCAAGAGAGAAGGATGATATAATAGGATCAAGAAGAGTGAAGAGCTTAAGCTTGGGGAGGCTCCCATGGATCTCCCCAGCATATTTCAAGAAGACTCAAGCGTCTAAGCTTGGGGATGCCCAAGGCATCCCCTTCTTCATCGTCAAAATTATCAGGTCATCTCTAGTGAAACTATATTTTAATTCTTTCACATCATATGTGCTTTTCTTGGAGCGTCTGTGTGCTTTTTATTTTCAGTATTGCATTTTATTTTCAATAAAGCTTGACTGGACCCTAGCATTCTTGATTGGGAGAGAGACACGCTCCGCTTTTTCATGAGAATACTCCTATTCTTCACTTATATTTGTTGAGTATTCATATCTAGCGCTGTTCAGCTTTTAGCTCTTGTTTTCATGTATCTCTTGTCAGAGCTATTAGCTTTCTTTTGTAGAAAGTACTCTCTTGCTTCACTTATATTTGTTTGGAGAGTTGATGAAATAAATTGATTGGTGTTTGGTTGGTTCAGAAAATGTTGCATGTGGTAATTGGTATAAGGAAAAACTTGCTTAATCTTGTAGATCACTAAAATGGATAACTTGATGCTTGTCAATTGTTTTGAGTTAACAAGTAGATCATGATTAAATTGTGCATCACATGAGTTAAGCCTATTAGTGAAGAACTACCGT
The DNA here is from genome assembly GCA_947311845.1 of Poa pratensis. Lineage (NCBI taxonomy): Eukaryota > Viridiplantae > Streptophyta > Magnoliopsida > Poales > Poaceae > Poa > Poa pratensis. The sequence goes on along the minus strand of CAMZMU010000087.1, from coordinate 10,006,673 downwards.
AAAGCTTGTTGAAAATTTGGTTTGCATCGGTGGTACCTCTAAGGTCTAGATATTTTCTAATAACAGGGTTTGGTTAACAAGGAAGACGGTATGAAGTCTTATAACGTTTGCAATATGTTTGTCATATAAAACTTGGTGTACGGGTTGATATTCTTGTTTGCTTACATAACCTTGCTAGCCTAAACTCTGTACTGAGAGGGAATGCTTCTCGTGCATCCAAATCCTTGAGCCAAAATCCATGCCATTTGTGTCCACCATAACTACCTATATGTGGTATTTCCTTGCCACTCCAAGTAAATTTTTCATGTGCTACCTTTAAATTATTCAAAATGTTATTATTCCCTTTTTGTGTCAATGTTTACTAGCTCATGAGGAATTAGTGTGGTTATTCTTTATTCTATTTGTCGAGTGGACTTTTACACCTGGACTAGTGGCATATACATCCGCTTATCCAATAACTTGCAAAAAGAGCTGGCAACGGGGTGCCCAGTCCCAATTAATTACAACTTTAACCAATTAATTCTCTTCACACTTTTGCCCTGATTCATCAGTAAGCAATGACAAACAGTGAAATACCTGAATGTGTGTAAACCAAAGAGAAAGAGGGATGATCTGCCTTGCTGGTAGAAATAACGTCCTTCATGGGAGCCGCTCTTAAAAGTCCGTTCGACAGGTAGAATACTGTTCTCACCCGCTACCATTCGTTGACAATTAACAAACACCTCTCAAAAATAGATACTCCTCCATGGTATGTGATTGATGGAAGGCACCCGAGGATTCGGTTAGCCATGGCTTGTGTTAGCAAGGTTGGGAGGAGTATCAAATATTTTATGCAATCTCTATATGCTTTCAAAAACCTAAAAGCTCTAGCACATGATTTAATCCCTGCTTCCCTCTGCGAAGGGCCTTTCTTTTACTTTTATGTTGAGTCAGTTTTCCTATTCTTTCTGTCTTCCACAAGCAAACACTAGTGTCAACTTTGTTACAACATGCGTTATATGCAATGTATTGGACTTGTTATACTACTTTGTGTTGACAATATCCATGAGATAAATATGTTGAAAGTTGAAGCAAATGCTGAAACTAAATTCTTCCTTTGTGTTGATTAAATACCTTTTGTTAGAAACTATTGCTTTATGAGTTAACACTTATGCAAAACTGTTTGATGCTTGTCTCGAAAGTACTATTCATGAAAACGTTTAGCTTGTGTGATTCATTGTTTACTCATTATCTATTTGGTAGCAAATTATAGACCATTGACTTGGATCACTTCATTCATTTACATGTGCCTTGCAATATTATATGATCAAGATTATGATAGTAGCATGTCACCTCAAAAATTATTTGTTTTTATCGTTTACCTACTCGAGGACGAGTAGGAACTAAGCTTGGGGATGCTGATACGTCTCAAACGTATCTATAATTTTTGATGTTCCATGCTTGTTTTATACCAATTGCTACATGTTTTGCATCTACTTTATATCACTTTTATACATTTTTTGGGACTAACCTATTAACAAGATGCCGAAGTGCCAGTTCCTGTTTTCTGCTGTTTTTGTATTCCAGAAAAGCTAGTCTGGAAATATTCTCGGAATTGGACGAAACTACACGGGGTCCTATTTTTCCAGAACACGCCTGACGGAGCGAAGGAGCAGCAGAGGAGGGCCACCAGGAGGCCACACGCACCAGGGCGCGGGCCCCCCTCTGCCGCGCCCTGGGTGGTGTGGGCCCCTCGGGGGTCCGCAGCCGCCGCCCTTTCGCCTACTTATTCCCCCCGACGCGAAAACCCTAAGTACCTGAGCAAATATCCACGAAAAGTTCCAGAGACGCCGCCGTCGTCAACCCTAGCTCGGGAGGGTTCAGAACCTCTTCCCGGCACCCTGCCGGAGAGGGGAATCGTCACCGGAGGCTTCTACATCGCCATGCCTGCCTCCGGAGTGATGCGTGAGTAGTTCATCCTTGGACTACGGGTCCATAGCAGTAGCTAGATGGTTGTCTCTCCACTTTGTGCCATCATGTTTAGATCTTGTGAGCTGCCCTACATGATCAAGATCATATTATTGTAATGCTACATGTTGTGTTTGCTGGGATCCGATGAATATTGAATATTATGTCAAGTTGATTATCAATCTATCTTATATGTTATTTAAGATCTTGCATGCTTTCCGTTACTCGTAGATGCTTTGGCCAAGTAGATGCTTGTAACTCCAAGAGAGAGTATTTATGCTAGATAGTGGGTTCATGTCTCCGTTTAACCTGGGACAGTGACAGAAAGTTCTAAGGTTGTGGATGTGCTGTTGCCACTAGGGATAACCTAACGATGCTATGTCCACGGACATATGTGTTTGTTTACATTACGCACTTTACTTAATGCAATTATCCGTTGCTTGCAACTTAATACCAACGGGGACTCGGATGACAACCCGGCGGTGGATTATTAGTCATAGATGCTGTTGGATAACGATCTATGTATTATGTCGTAATGCCCAATTAAATATCATAGTAGTCAACATGTCATGTATATGCATTGTCATGCGCTCACTATTCGTCAATTGCCCAGCTGTAATTTGTTCACCCAACATGTTAGTTATCTTTTATGGAGAGACACCACTAGTGAACTGTGGACCCCGGTCCATTCTTTTACACTGATTAAACAACCACAAACTGCAAACTGTTCCTTTTTCATTCTCTGCAATTTAATACTCATTTTCCACACCATACGTTTAATCCTTTGTTTTCAGCAAGCCAGTGAGATTGACAACCTCACTGTTTCGTTGGGGCAAAGTAGTTTGATTGTGTTGTGTGCAGATTCCACGTCAACAGTCCAGACTCCCTGCGAAGCTATTTTTCTGGCGCCGTTGACAACCTTCTGAAGAGTTGCTGCTCCTACTGGTTCGATAACCTTGGTTTCTTTCTGAGGGAAAACTTGCTGCTGACTACATCATACCTTCCTCTTGGGGTCTCCCAACGAACGTGTGTTTCACGTCATCACTCAACCACCTCCTCCGAAAGATATCCTTCAACGATACTTGCCTCTGGCCGATACCTGTTACGGACGTAGCGCTTGAGTATACCCATGAAGCGCTCGAACGGATACATAGTGCGCAGATACACTGGACCACATTGCTTTATCTCATAAACAATGTGTACAATTAGATGGACCATTACGTCAAAAAACGAAGGGGGGAAGAACATCTCCAGCTGGCAAATAGTCTTCACAACATCTTCTTGCAATCTGTCTAATTTGAATGGATCTATTACCTTCTGGTATATAGCGTTGAAAAAATCACATAACCTCATGAGAGCCTCTCGAACGGGTTTAGGCAACATATTTCTAATTGCCACAGGGAGCATCTGTGTCATCATCACATGGCAGTCATGTGACTTCATCCCCATCAGTTTCTTTTCTTCAAACGACACCAGAGTCCTGATGTTTGCGCAGTATGCTGACGGAACTTTCATATCATACAAGAATTGCAAGAACTCCTTCAACTCTTCCTTCGATAACTGGTAGCAAGCAGGTGGGAGGTACCACTGCCCATTAGGCTTCTCTTGTGGCTTCAACTTTTTCCTTTTATATTTTAATGCAAGAATATCCAGCCGTGAATTCATACCATCCTTCGTTTTATCCTTGTTATTCATTACACATCCAAGAACGCTTTCAGTTACGTTTTTCTCGACATGCATGACATCGATGCAATGTTGAACGTCCAGATATGCCCAATACTTCAATGCCCAGAAAACCGATCTTTTCTTCCACACTGCTTCTCACGAGACTGGGGTTTCTTCCCCTTACCAAAAATAGTGTGTACATCCTTCGTCTGGTCATCGACATCCGCTCCTGAAAATGGTTCTGGCGTGTCATCGGTCTCAATCGTATTATCGAACGGGGCCTTCAATCTACGATACGGGTGATTTTTTGCCAAAAACCTTCGTGCCGCATGTACACTGTCTTCCTTGAATTCGGCAGCCAAAGACTTTTTGTTCTCTCTTTGCAAGTGACACATGCAAAGGATCCCTTCAAACTCTGCCCTGACAAGTTCGCAAGTGCAGGATAATCTTGAATGGTCAGAAACAACATTGCTCTGAGATCAAACTGTTCTCTCTTGAACGCATCATACATTCTTACCCCATCCCACAGTACTTGTAGTTCTTCGACAAGTAAACTCAAGTAAACATCAATGTCATTCCCAGGTTGTTTTGGTCCTTGAATAAGCATCGACATCATGATATACCTCTTCTTCATGCACAACCAAGGAGGAAGGTTATACATTGCTAAAAGAACTGGCCAAGTGCTATGTCTGCTGCTCATGCTGCCAAAAGGATTCATTCCATCTGTACTTAGTACAAACCTTACATTTCTGGGTCCCTGCCAAAGTCTGGGAACTCATAATCGATAAGCCTCCACTGTGGTCCATCAGCCGGGTGTCTGAGCAGTCCATCTTTTTTCCTTTATCGCATGCCAACGCATCAGCTCTTACTGCTTTGGGTCTGCATACATACGCTTCAATCTGGTATTATTGGCAAATACCACACAACCTTGTAAGGGACTCCCGTTGTGATCTCATCCTCGCCCTTGTCTCTGTCTTTTGCTAGGTTGCGTTTGTAACGAGGAAAGTTACATATGGGACAACGCCGCATATTTTCATTTTCCCCTCGTAGAGAATACAATCATTCTTACAAGCGTGTATCTTCACGTACTCGGCTGGAATGGGGCAGATCACCCTCTTGGCATGATAAGTGTTCGCTGGCAAGTCATTTCTAGGTGGAAGTAATAATGCGACAAGTTTTAACAGCTTTGTGAAGCTCACATCGGATGTACTACTCTCTGCCTTGTATTTCAACAATTCTAGTGTCGCATCCAACTTGCTGAGCTTGCATTCCGGATACAGAGGTTTCTTCGAGTCCGCCGACTGACAGAGGAAATTCTTTATCTCATCATTACATTCCATATTATTCTCCAAATCATTGATCATCTGTTCTAGGTTTTTTTGTGGACCATCGGCTCTGGTTTCATCTGGATGCACATCATCATCAGCGTTGCCCAAACCATCTCTGGCATTGACTTCATGATTATCGTTGCTCAAATCATCACGGTTGTCGGCAAAGATTGCTGGTTGTTGTTCACCGTGTTTTGACCAACATGTGTACGATTCCATAAATCCCCTCAAAATAATGTGTTCTTCTATCGTTTGTCTTCTAGGCCACAAGACTTCATTCTTACAGATAACACAAGGACAAAACATGTTCGGTTCACTACTTTCTAGCATGTGTTGCGAAGCCCTGTCCAAGAATTCAACCACACCATGTGAGAATTCAGGACTCGTGCGACCACCGTACATCCAAGCTCGATCAAGAACCATCTAGTAAAATGGCAAACAATATATGTAAGATTTATACTCCGCGCTCCTAAATCAAAATAATTAAAAAAATAAGTAGTAGGTTTTCGGGTTATACCACCGCCCCAGTAGCTGTGGAATCGGGCCCAAACTTCCCTGCGCTGCCTCTCGACGCCGGCAACCAACGCGCTGCCTCTCGACGCCGGCAACCACCGCGCGCCTATCGACGCCCGCAGCACAGATGTAAGATCTGGACTCCGCCTTCGCCCTCGCCTCCGCCCTCGCCGCCGCCGCTCCTATCTTTCAGTCTTATGGAATCTCCGCAGCTGGCTAACTCGACACCACTCATAGCGTTAGGTCTGGATGGAATCATCGGATACGGTCATCCATATTAACCGTTTACAATAATGAAAATAATGCATACGGACACGAAAATATGTCCGTTGCTCATATAAAGCAAACGGTTGCGGAAAGCACAACCGTTGCCGATGTGTCGCGGGTCGCGGGAGGATAGCCCTCGCGGGCGGCTTTTTCCGCGCGGAAGGCTTGATTCTCCCGTCGCCTAACTCCTGCCGTTTCCATAGAGGGGTATCCGATGTGTCGTTCTGTACTAGTGGGGCACGCCGCTGAGGCCGATCGACCAGCAGCTCCCGACGCGCATGTCCGTCGGGCACGGGTACCACGCGCGGAATAGCGCCTCCACCTCATGCTTGACAGCGTGCGAGGGCCGAAGCCGTTCGCCGCCGCGCCGCTGCACCTTTTGTTCAAAGACATTGCTACGCCGAGCTAGGGTTGGAGGGAGGCGGCGGAGAGACGGAGGGAAGAGGCGATCTAGGTTGTGTAGCGAGATGGAGGGAGAGGGCGCCTTTTAATTGTGGCCGCGAGAGGTAGCTGGGCTGGTGGCATCGCATTTACGCCGCCGCGTGGGAAATTACTGCGGCGCCGCGTGGTCGACGGGACGGCGCACTGCGGTTTCGGGCGGCGCGCCACAACGACGACTAGGACGAAGAACTCCTTCGCGCATGCCTCTGTCTATGACAGGGCGGCCCCATGGCGCGATTCGTTTCGTCCGACGCTACCAACACGACCCCCGTCGAAGGGGGTTGGGTCGGTAGCGCCGGACGAAAATTGGGGCGTGGCCGACGAAATGGGCCTTTGGGGTGCGCGAGTGGAAGCCGTTTTTCGCTTGGCGCGCCCCAAAGGCCTTTGGGGGTCTTTGGGGGCGACAAGTGGAGATGCTCTGAGCTGGTGAGGTAAAGTTCACAACTGCTTTGAAATGAAGATGGCTCACCTTAGCCCGTCATTTCATCTCTGCTCCATGCATGGGATCGAGATCCAGTGCCTTGCTGTGGACGAGTCACGCCGTGCCTTGCCCCTAAGCATCTACCGTCCAAGCACATCGCACGGCCAGCAGTACTCCACAGTCTTCCAACCTCACGCCGCAGTCAGAACATGACGCACAGTCAGTTCTCGGGCGGAGCTTTGCCGGTCCGGCCGCCGCCGCCGCTGTGCCGACCTTTGGCCGCGATGGAGCCCTGGAGGTGAGCCACGCCCGCTACCTCCGCCCACCTTCGGCCGCGACGGAGCCCTCAAGAAAACGGCCGCGACGGTGACCTCCGACGGCTCACTCGGCCACACCGACGGACCCCTCCGCCGCTCCCCTCCGACGGGAAACAGTGATCCAACCCAATCACCTTCGAACGACAGCAGCAATGCAAAAAAATTTGTCGAGTAGGACTTAGACTCGACCGGCGGCCGAGGGACCGGACCGGCGGCCGGCTAGACTAGCGCTGCGGCGGCCGACAGAATCGACCGGCGGCAGGACTTAGACTCGACCGGCAGCCGGAAAAATGGAGCGGCGGCGTCGCGACGGCCCATCTCATGGGGTGGAAAAAAAATATGAGCACGACCCGTGGATGGACGGTGCCGGCAGCAGCGGCAGAGTTCCGCCCGACGCCCGCGAAGCACCTCCGTTTTCCCTCCCCGTTCTGGTGTCTGCACTCTGCAGATTGAGTCATATGGCTGCCATTAAGCGATGCCATCCGTCAGATTGATTTGGACGGTGGATATAGGGGCGCAAGGCACGACGTGACTCGCCTTAGGCAAGGCACTGGATCCCAGTCCTCTGCGTCTGATCTTTCGGTCTAAAGTGTGGTCTTGTACACGTTGTCGTCCTTGTATCCATTTCGCATTGCACGTCCCGTTTCTTTAGCATTTTTCGCCTGCGCATGCATGCCCTCTCCTTGCTCGGCTACCTCGAAGCGGGCGCGGCTTGACTGACTTTGTGTAGCCAAGTCACGGCTACAGTAGCCTGACTTATAGTTAGCGTAGCTTCCCATTGCTTTTGCTTTCTTCCGTTCGAACCTCTCACACTCACTCGCACCTGCCTTTTCTTGCTGAGCAGGAGCTCTCTTCAAAAAACAAAAAGAGTGACACGACTTCAAATTGAATCCCTTTTGTGTATCGGGTTCTAATTTTTGAAGGCCTATATGGATTTGCAGTGCAATTTGTGCATTTACAAAGAAAATATATGTGTTATAACTACATTCTCCTAGGTTAGAAAAAGGCGAGTGCCATGGACTAAAACGGTTTATGTACCGTGTGCAAAATGGATGTGAGAAAACTGTGTGGATGTGAAGTTTCTACGAGGAGAAAAACTCACACTATGATTGTGGTGCACCTCGCCTTAGTAACTTTACATTGAACGTAAATAATTCAGTCAAAAATTAACATGCACACAAAACATCTGTGCTATGAAATTTCAGTTAAATTTTGAAATACAATTCGAGAGTTACAGAATACAAATCATTATTTCACTACTCACTGTCGGCGAGTGAATTATTTGGTCATTGGCACTATTTGTGTAGTATTGTCACTTTTGTTTCTCATCATTACCGAAAGTACATCTTTTTTTTTATATGATAGCAAATACATCCAGCCTCTGCACCAACACGATATCAAGAGGGTCAAGACATCGAGGATACACACTGCCAAAAAATAAATAAATGAGAAGAAAAAAGAGCATTCCACTGATGCAGCAACACATCAACCACTATTATTGACAACACTATGATTCCGGAAAAAGGTTCTCCAAAAGCGACGCCTTCTTCACGGGAACGACGAAAGAGCGCAGTCGTCGCCAAATCCAACAATGTTGGATCATCAGTTTTCACCCTGGATAGAAAGTCTGAGAAATCTCCACACTACGCCTTCAACAAGGAAGCAGAGCGAAAACAACGCCATTGCAAGGTACAACCAATAAAGGTCAGACCTCAGGTTTTCACCGGAGCTCGAGACACGATACACAAAAAGTACCACCAAAAGTCGTAGTCACCATGTGTTGTCGCCTCCATACCAATTCCATCCACCATACCTCTAGCTGTGAATCTGGAGCAGCGGTTCCCGCGCATTGTCCTGAGGTCGATTACCACATGCCCACGAACATGCCGCCGAGAAGTACCAAGCATCGCTGCAGCCCTAGGCACATCACCGGTTTATGTCATCGTCGCCGCAAAGAGCTCACAGAGGGCTAATCTAGCAGCTTCGCCCCGACATCACCGGATCTTGATGGCCAACATGCAGCAACGCTTCAGACTGCTTCCTTGCATCGGACACCAAGCTTGCGATTCCGGGAGGCCTTGAGACTTCATGGTCTGACATGGCCCTAGATGCAATCGATCAGGATGACAAGGGGAAGCAATATGCGTCCAACCATGTCCAAATCCTCATCACTGTATCTCCCACGATACACTGCCTCGTTGCCCTTCAAGAGAACTGCTCCGCCGGAGCGCACAGCCAATCGGCATGGTGTGCCACCAAGCTTTGCCTACAAGATCCGCTAAAAGCGCATGCCCCAGCTGTTGCTGCAACGCCGTGAGAGAGCTCCTATGACCAAGGGGCTGAAGCGGCCGGAGACGGTGGCCGCCGCCAATGTGGCAGAGCCGACGACGACGGCAGCTGGGATGAGCCTTGGACGGGTACTCATGGCGACATGATCTAATCGCCTCCGGAGTCGCCCTTCCGTGCGACCCGGGAGGTAGTTTTTTCACCGAAAGTACATCTAGTACAATCGATGTAAGTTTTGTATGACAGATGACACATGGTTAAGAGAACTAACATGTTCCTTAGTAAACACAAGAACAATACTCATGTAATATAAGAATCACCCAAAAAGTTGACCCATCTACAAGAGATGAAAATGGCACGAAACCGGCAAGTTGAGAATTAATAGGAGATGAATCCTCAAGGCAAGCAGAAGCGCGAAGACGCCCAAGTCAAGCTGGCTCCACCAGGCCTCCCCGCCACCCTCGGTAATTGGGCTCGCCGGTACCGCCAGACCTCCCCACGCCGAGCTTGACGCATGGGCCCACTGGTCGCCAATTGGTCCTCCTAGCCGCCCTCGATGGCTCGATGCCAGAACTCACGGGGTGCGGGGGCTCCCCGCCTACATCAACCTCAGAGTTCTCCGGCGCCAAGATCTAGGGAAAGAAATAATCTCAAAGAGGTTAATGTGTTCTTACTGACCTACAAAAAATGTGTTATCGTGGGTGGGATGGAGCAAACCTTTTGACAGGTTCAAACTAGAATTCGGGTGGGAACTTCGAAAGAGGCGATAAAGAATTGGTGGGAAACCCATATAAAAAAGTTACTGCCACGATTCTCTTATTGTTGCGATATGGTCAAATTGTTGCAACAAAAGTATCAGAACTAAACAATGTGGCAATATCATTGTACATATGACCACAATGGAGTTTTTGTTGCAATGTTTGCCTTCTATTGCAACAAACTCAATGTGTAATGCAACACCCAAAAATCAGTGTAATATTTACAGTATATTAGCACATAAGGTTAATTCATGGCAATACTGACGTTTACTGCAACGAATTTTGTTGTATTTTTGTAACAAATTGTCGTAATACCAAGAAATCCTTGTATGGGGATCAGTACACGGGCACTCGTGTCGTGATCGAGAAAGGTCGCAGTGAAGCTCTGACATCCGCAAAAAAGGCCGCGGGGAGGGGACCGCCAGCCTCGAGATTCGTGCGCGCTGGCCTCGGTATGCATGCTCGCGCAGGAGAAAAAAAATGCAGCTGCTGCAGTCAGTCTCTCTCTGCCACAAAGGCCGCGTGCCTTGGCTCTGCTCGAGCCCTGAGCTGCTCGGCGGCTAGCTGGCTATGGAAATCGTTGATTATCTGGTCGATTACTCTCATGATTGCAACACAATTTGGGGTTTAAGTTTAACATGATGTCTCTGTCAGGAGACGGCAGCCTTCTTGTCGACAAAACTTTCGCTTAATTAACTACTAGTGCACGTAGCGTAATCATGCTCCTAGCACGGTGCTGCCAGAAACTAAAGGCGTGAGCTCTACGTACGGTACGGCTGGTTCCGTCAAATCCTGGCCGGTAAACCAGCTCCGGCCAGATGATGCTGCTGCGCACCGCCGTAATAACTGAAACGAAAAGGCTAGTCGTCGTCCACCGACGATGGACCATCCTAGCTAGCTCCTCCATGAGCTTCTGCGCGCGCTGTCCACTGTTCCCGGCGACCGGTGGTGGTGGTGCGCGCACTGGAATGTACTGCCACAGTGCATGCTCACTACGCGCACTGCATTCGGTGCAGACCAGCTACCCAGGCCGGCAGTTTCATCGGTATGTAGAGTAGAGCGGGAGACGCAGATACGGACGAGCTTTCCTTTTAGGCTACAGTCAATTCATCTCGCCGTCCGATGTACACCCCAACCCGCGATGGAACATGGCCACTATCTCGCCGCCGTTCTGAGGTGGGCGGAGAGGCGCGTTCATCCGATCAGTAGCTCGACGTTGGTTATGGGCTCGACGTTGACAGCGATGGGTCGTTTGGTCGTCGCTCACAAGGACACGACCAGAGCACCAAATCGCCTCTGCCATCTCACGTCACACCGGGAATGAACGGCAGTAATTAATGCGGAAAGCGCATGCAGTCATGCACCGTATATATACGACCAAACAACCAGTGTCGCATGCGTACGTACGTTTATCCAAATCCATACCGGCGCTGGCTTCTTCCGCCGGCTGGTGACTGTCCGAATACGCCGGCAGCGTACGGCCACGGGCCACCTCCAGGCGCGACAACCAAACCATTTTCAGAACTAATGGGTTATTACAAATTACACTTCTCGATGAATTGGAAATGAGTAAAACAAACAACAACGCATAGCATATTGCAGTTTTCTCTCGCCTGCTCCCACTCTCGTGTTGCGCTAGCGTCGACACAGGGCGCGTGAAATCATGTGTCCATCGGATCTCCTAGGATCCGACCAAATTTCGTGTTTGCTGGTGTGGTTTGCAGGTCTGACTTTTCTCATCTAGGATTCTTATCCTTGGCGATGCTTGTTACTCTGTAGCGCTAGTCTTTTTAGGGTTTTAGCACAACGACTTCTCATTTGTGTACTACAACATGCTGGACATGTTTTGCCTGACTACGGTAATGGAGGGACAAGGACGCTGGCGCGCCTTCGGCTCCTCCGCTAGTTGCTGTCATCGCTAGGTTTTTCTAGGATCTATTTAAAATGTTATTAATTCTGGGATTCTTTATACTACTGCATATGATTATTAATAGATAGGTGGATCATTGCCAAAAAAGTATTTCATAGGCTACATAAAAGGGGTGAACTTGCACCCGGGTGCTACTTCCTTTGCTTCACATACCTGAAGGAAAAAAATCTCATTGCTCAATTTAAACTTCAATAATCACGGCGGCAAAGATAAAAGTTGGGGCATTTTCGCACCTAGGTGCATATGCTCCCGGTATTTAAAATACACTGTTAGTGCATTTTAAAACGTGGAAAAAATCGACAAACAATTTTGCGCATACATCCAAAAATTTAGGTGTTCACAAAGTTGTTTCATGAAAAATCAACATTTTTTGGGTGTCACGCACAAAAAGGACAAAATCCGGGGCTAAAAATAAATTTACATGAAACTTCATTTTGTGTTTTTACACAGAACATAGAAAATTGTGACAAACTGTTGGTTTCCCAAAACTGGTGTGCCTATACATAATGTTTAGGTGTATTGGCTACACTTTTTTTCGAATTTTTTGACATTTCATGTTTCTTCCGGTGGCAGGAACATACATCCCGTGTGCCAAATTGATTCCCAAGTCTCTGGCTACTTCATGAGAGAGAATAATTAGCACCGGTATTGTGGACCATATTGCAACAATTTCATATATTAATTATTTCATCATTATTATGTAGTAAAAATAAATAAAAGGAAGGAAACATTGAAAAGAAAAATAGAAGAACACAACAACTAATTGTAGATTTGTACTCGTATGTATCTCTCTCGTTTCTATTATTAATTTGCATTAAAGTAGTTTTTCATCTACTTCTAATAGTGATATCATGAAGTCACATATACTCAATACTTCATGAGCATGTCTTTGGAAACTAGAATGATTAATAACTCGTTGTAAACTTCGGATTAATCAAACTCACATGATAAGAATCAGAATTATAAATTGTATGTAACCAACATTAATTCATAAATAAGTGAGAAGGTCATTCTATATCCTATGGGACGACAATCATTTTGCATCTTGCTTCGTGCATCCAAGATTGATGAGTAACCAAGGAAAGATGAGGACGGCAATCATTCTAGTGTTATCTGCTAACAGGCAAGCGTACTTCCCAATTCAGGAATACAAATGCATAGACACTACAAGAACTATGTAGATACATGACCCACTCTTTTCGTCACTAAATCGTCACTATTATTCATGTATGACGATTTCATGACAAAAAACAGATCATCATCAATCTACCGCCAGTAATAAAAAATTACGACTTTTTTTCTAAAATCGTCATAATCATCTATGACGATATTGGATCGTCATATGATGATCCATATCGTCACTAGCAGTCCGGCCAGCCCGTGGCAAGTCCTACGTGGCAAAATTATGATGAAATCAAATCGACGTAAATCGAAAGCAGCCCGATCCATTTCGGTGGTCTATATGGGTCAAGCCTAATAATTCCGGCTTTTTTTCCGGGCCTTGACCATTTATAGTCCATATTTTCTTTTGGGCCTAGGCCTTTTAGGGTCCATTATTAGATCTTGTCCAATTAGTCACATGATCTAATTGGGTTCCACTTGTCAGTTTTTTTATCCATCTTCCAATTTAGTACCGGTCCCACTAACAAGATGGGACATATGTGTTGTGTTGTCTTCGTCCTACCCATCACTTCTATATTCGTGCAACGATAAACTTGATTCAAACAGAGCCAATAAACACATAATATTTCATATAACAGCCAAACAAGGTATATTACAATCATACACAGTACACATCAGGTATTCAGGTATGAAAATACAACTGAATATAACACTTTACTGGGTGCTAGCCTAAATTATCCTTGTCTATTTTTATCAAATTTTATTAAGGCCTTTATTTTGAAGGTAAACTACCATATATCTTTGTTTTATGGTAATCCATTCAAAACATTATTCACGTTGAGTTCTTCAAGTTAATATCCTTTTGCTTTCTCCTAGAAGAACTCACGCATTGGATTAAGGCCAAGTCATATCTGATAGATTTGTAAGGAACTCTTATACTTTATAGAAATTAAATCCGTTAATATTATAACAATAATAAACAATTTTAAAAAGTATTTACACATATATTGCTAAATGCTAGTTGTAGTATTGTTTATCATTCAATTATTATCCATATCTTCCAATAAACTTGTGTTGTAATAAGTTTGAACTCTAATTTCTAGCAGAAGGTCCCTATTAAATTATTTTTAAAAACTACGTAAACTATATAATGTATAAGTATATTCATGTTAAATACCACTAAAGTATACGACCTAACAAATATAATAATAGCGATTTCTAGTACATGACTAGGACACCATATTTGTTGAAACTTCTAGAGTATAGTTGATCCTTTAACATTTTTGCTAAAGCACAAGAAAGTAGGCGGTATCTTGAGCAAGGTTGTTGTGCGTGGGAGGGCGAAAAGTTTCTTTGTATAGCCCGGTTTTTGATTTATTTTTTAATCACCATTTAAAGCTTCAAAAAATTCCGGGAAAAATACATGATGTTGACAACGACTTGATCTATGCTTCTGCAAATTTCAACTCGAAATAGTTTGTATTTTACCCTACACGAAAATGACAAATCATGATTTTTTTGAGAGATTTTGAATCACCACCCCATATCTAGAAATTTGTCATTTTTACACAGGTTAAACTACATAATGTTTCGCATTTTTTTCACACAGGTATAAATAGTCATTATCTACATTTAGATTTTTTTTCAGAATTTTTATAAACTTAAAATTATAGATTTTGAATTTTCAAATAACTGGGCTACATGTAACCGGGAGACAAAACACCGTACCGGGGTGTATTTTTGTGTTATAGCAAAGGCCGCCCACACTTTCTGAGAGTTGAAAGGTGATATATTTAAAATGTATCTATATTGTTTCATGGATCCATGCTATTATAAATGCTACATATTGTTGATGCTTTTTTATATCATTTTACATTATTTTTGACTGGACTAACCTGTTAACTCAGTGTCGAGTGCTAGTTGATGTTTTCTACATGTTTTTTTAACGCAGAAAATACCTAGTTATGAACACGAAAAAAATCGGGGAAAAAATGAAATCACCGCAACCGGAGGAAGGGGGCACACATGCCCCCACAGTCTTGACGCAGCCTTAGCCACGCCTGGGTTTTGGGCGCCCCTCGACTCCCTCCGGTGTTGTTCATCTTTGTCTCGAATAATTATTGAGTTTTCCATTCCCCCCCCCCCCCCCCCCCCCCCCGATATTCTTCTGGGTATTATCTGCGATGCATAGGATAGAGGTCACCGTTTTTTATGGAATATGTTTATAGGCCATCAATTCTATGTGAATCATAACATGAGCTCAAATCATATTTTATTTTTTCCTTTGAGAATAAAATGCACTTACATGCTATCTCTAGCCCCAGTTATGTGAAAATTACTATGTTTGATTCATGTTCACGAGCCAAAAACGCAATTTAGAAAGTTTATGTGTGTCTTGATCCTTTGAAATTTCAATGTTTGCTTCGTGTGCAATTTTGGCTCCTGAGCACCAGTACTCCTGTCATATCTAAGCAAAATGGTATTTCAATTTTCGAAAAAACGTAAAAAAATTCTGGATACATACTCATGTTATTTATATATCTGCATTGTTTCGCGCAATAATTGTATTATAGGCTACACAAATCACAAAATTATGGATCTGAAAAGGGTAACAAAGAACTCATTTTACTTGATAGATTTATCTTTCCTACGCAGATGACGTCTGAAGGTATATTTCTCCGAAAATTTGTTCGTACATAGAAGACATGTATAATACTGTGGAGATGCTCTGGAGATAGATAAAAAATAAAAAAATTGAATTTTGGAAAAAAGGGAGCACTGAAGCTCTGGAGATAGAATTGTTTTTCGCATTATATAATACTGTATTGTATTGTACCAATAGTACAATGCTGGAGACATAGTCCTACGTACTACAGCGATTATCTCGTGGAGATAATTGACGATTCCCACAGAGACAGTCTCCACCGGACCGGGACGAGACAGCGAAACGAGCACCAGATCTCCTCTGCCATCTCCCACGTCACGCCCGGCCAGAGAACGTCAAGCTGAAGCGCATGCAGTCACGCACCATATACGACCAGCGACCAGTGTCGCTTGCACTCGTACGTTTTATCCAATCCAAACCGGCGCAGCGCTGGCTTCTTCCTCCGGGTGTGCGCTGGTGGCCGCCGGCGACGTCCAGCCGTCCGTTCTGTCTTAATGCAAGCAAGCTCTCGCTCTTGCTTGCTTAACCAATCATTTTGGAAAGGGCGAGGTGTCAAGTTTGATTGGCGTCTAGTGTTGCGGGATGAAGATGATGGGGAATTTCTCGCTGCTGCATTTGCATTTGGTACAAGAAATGTGGGGGTAGGGAGAGATGTTGCTGGTCCCAAAGATCTGTGGGGTGGTGTTGGGATGCGGTCGCCTGGGGTCACATGGCTGCCCTTACTCTTCCGTTCTAAAAAGAATGACTTTATGTAGACAAATGGAAGTCATCTATTTTGGAACGGAGGGAGTAGGAGACACTCACTCGATAGCATTTCTCACGCGCAGATATCATACAATCACGGTTATTTCTCATGCCGAGATATAAGAGCCATCTCTACCCGCGCGTCCATTAGCACTCCCAATAGGGCTATTGGTCGTGCAGGCATGAATACGGCCCCAGCGGCGAGCCCAAGAACACAAAAGTTACCGGCACGTCCCAATAAAACGTGCCAGCAACCGCGGCAACGTCGGTTTCTACCAAACGGGACCAACCAATCAGTGGCAAAGGCCATGGCAGCGTTGCCTCCTCTGACGGTGCGTTGCTTGGGAAAAGCACACCGGCGTTAATTATCGAGCGACGGTGCGTCGCTTGGGGAGAGGCGTTGTCGCTCGCCTCCTCACCCATGCATTTTACCGTCGTCTCCTCACCGCTCCACCACATTCCATCTCCTAGTTCCCCTCGCGTCAAACGCCCCGCGATGTCGCTGTCGGAGAAGGAGGCGGTGTTGCCGGTGCCGGAGATGAAGGAAGTTGCACTGGAACCGGAGGAAAGAGCGCTGCCGGAGCAGGAGGACGAAGGGACGCGGCCGAAGCAGGAGCAGGACGAGCCGGCAACACCGCCACGGCCGTCTTGGACCCCATGGGAATCTTCGTCCCCATGGGAGTCCTGTTTAGCTGGACAGACCGTCGGTGGTTTGCACCACCATTGGAAATTCCGGCGGAGCCTGCAATGCAGCCGGGATTTTCACAACACCCACCGGAAGAGGATGCGCCGGCTACTCCACCACTACCACCGGAGGAGGACAACGAGTAGTTTGGCCTAATTTTTTGTTGTTCAATATTCGTAAAAAAAATCTATTGGGAGGACGCCGGAGGGGCGACTAGCTCCCAATAGTGCGGCAACACATGTCTACGCCACCAATAACACTTGTCCGACACCGTTACCAGATGCGCGCGCCGGTGGATATGCATGCCTATCGCAACCATGGTTTCTTTAATTGGGGGTAATACTAATTTCTACAATCACCATTAGGTAGGTCTAGAAGACGTGATATATTTTTTACATTGCGCTCCGTTTTACATTAGGCAGATGATGAGTAGCCAGTGGCCGTGGTGCCCTCCCTCCGCGCACAGCCGTGAAGAACTGGCCCAGGCAGCTATGGCTAGCCGTTCCTATCTGCGGCAGCATGCAGGGGCAGCTATGGACGTGTGTGGGGCCCACCCTCGGACGTGCCTCCCGGAGCGGAACGCGCAGCTCTATCTAGCGCTAGCTTGTAGCCGCTGGCTGGCTCGCTCGTCGAGCCCCACCCCCACACGCTGGATACGTAAAATCCGGGGAGTACGTCCTCCGATGCATTGCCGCGCTCGCGCTGTCATCTACGACTACTCGCTCATTCTATCCCGGTTCTACCCTTCCGGGATTACGGCGCCAGAGGGGCAGCTCGGTCATTTCGGCCCCCATCGTGCTGCCGCAGATCTAGGCGCCCTATTTCACCTGCTCAGACATGAGTGAAACCCAACCCGGCCGTTCCTTCGTGTGGATCCGACATTTCAAAGGAGAAATCGCTGCTCTCTCTCGGTCGTGGAGAGAGAAAACCAAACCAGCTTTAATTTAGTGAGAGCTCTCTGCTTTGCTGAAGCTCGAGAGAGTGTGGGTCGCAGCAGCAGCGGAGGAGGAGCAGAGGGGAAACCAACCAGGTGAGCTGGTGAGGTGAAATGAAGATGGCTCACCTCAGCCCGTCATTTCAATCCCCTGCTCCATGCATGTGTGTGCTCTGCGTCTGATCTTTCGGTCTAAAGTGTGGTCTTGTACACGTTGTCGTCCTTGTATCCGTTTCGCATTGCACGTTCCGTTTCTTTAGCATTTTCGCCTGCGCATGCATGGCTCCGGATTCGCTGACTTGCTGTGGGCAAGTCAGCGAATGAACAGTGCCGCTGCCTTTGCCCATTTTTCAGCCATTGGATCACAAACCGACCATCCAGATGAGCTGCTACAGTGCGATCTGCACAGTATTCATGCACAGTGTTGTCCACACAGTGTTTCGTGAACAGTTGCGCACAGTGCTGGTTCAATCTTGTCCTTCGATTCGCGATCGGACGACAGTGTGTGGCCAAGTCAGCGTACTGTAGCTGTGACTTGGCCACACAAAGTCAGCCAATCCGCGCCCCGCATGCATGCCCTCTCCTTGCTCTGGCTACCTCGAAGCTACTGCCTATAGCTAGCGTAGCTTCCCCTTGCTTTTGCTTTCTTCCCGTTGGAACCTCTCACACTCATATGCTCACAGCTAGTGCCTTTTTTTTTGTTTTTTTTTTTGTTTTTTTTAAAGCAGGAGCTCTCCTCTCCTGCTGGGGGAAGGCGCATGGAGGAGAGAGTAAAAAGAGGGGGCGAAGTTGAGGCGAGGCTAGCAGAAAGGAGGAGGCTTGGGCCGGTGGGGCCGCCCCCGAGCTGAGCTGAGGGTGGGAGGAGGAGGATCTCCTCTCACGTCAAAGGTGGGGGAAAGCATAAAGGTGGGAGAGAAGGGAGGGAGCTGCACAGGCCCAAAGCAGGGGAAAGTGGAAGAAAGCGGGCTGCAGGGAAGAAGAAAGGCAAGCAAGCTAGCTTCACAGAGAGTGCAAGGGATAGATACTGAGCTCGTGTGAGTTAGTGAGTGAGTGAGGGAGATATAGCTAGCCGAGAGCATCCGGTTCTTGTTCCACCACCACCGCAACATTGCTCCTCAGCTCTCCCTTTCCCCTTTCGTTGTCCGTCCACTATATTTGGAGAGTGCTGGTGGAGCTGAACAAGAGGAGGAGGTCGTGCCCTGCTTGCTGCTCCCAAGCCATGGCATTGCAGGAGCAAGAAGAGGAGGACGACGCGGATGAAGACGCTGGTGAGGAGGATGGGATGATGGTGCGGGCATGGGCGAGCTGACCGATTTCTCCCCCTTGTCCGTCCCGAGGCGCCGGCGCTGTCTGCTCTGGAGTAGTAAGATATTGGCACAATAGGCTCAATCACTTTTTCTTTCCATCTTCCTTCCTTGATTTCCCCGGACGGCACTTGTTTTGCTGTTTTTGCTCTTCTTTCCCCCTCCTTCGATCCATTGATTGCATACTCTTCCCGTGTAATTTATTTTTCGTTCTGCCACTTTTAATGTTATCGGTGGCTGGTTTGGTTTCCCTGATTCGGAATGGAAGGAAAAGGACTTTGGCAAACGCAAGAGGGGAAGCAGGGCGACACTGCGGAAATCTCCCTGCCTGTCCTGTTTGTTTCCGTTCATTCATATCGATCATGTGCCGTGCTTGCCGCTGTTCTCGTTTCTACTCGCACAGTGACGGCGAGTGGAATGTGATGAGTGAAGCGAGAGCTTGCACGCATTAACTTGGCGTTGTCTGTTCCTGTTCGCCATGATGAGTTCTCCAGCGTCCGTCCAGCCGGCAATATTCCAGGAGGAAGAAGACGATGCGAGGCTGGCGAGAGACGGCAGAAGAAACCAAGATGCAGCCGGCGGCGCTTTCCCTCCACGCGCGTCCGGCCGTTTCGGCTCGGCCACCGCACGCACGCAGAGGGGTGGGTGGGCCGCTAGCTTTGCTTGCTTGCTTGTTGTGCTTCCCAATTCCCTCCTCGCCCACTTGTCTTCTTCCCGCGTCGTCTTCTCGGTTTGATCAACTTGTGTCACACCGCGCCATGGAGTGTGTGCGTATGTGACTGTGCGGGACACAGGCTTCGCCAGGCTAGGTGAAAGCTATGGCCCTAGCTAGCTATAGTTGCATTTATTACTTCCTCGCAGTAGTACGCACTGCTGGCCCCGCTTGATCCGTGGGGCCGGGCTGTGGGTCCCGTCGCTACATTGCCAGTGACAGCAATGGTCATGTTTGAACAAAAGATGATTTTAACGTCGGGCGTCAGATTTGCTACGATCCGTTTTTTTTTTAGTACATGGGGATTACAGAAATGAAAACCGAACTAGCAGTACAACCTCAGGAAAATAGGAAATTACAAACCAGTCCAAGAGGGCCCAGCTCCCACCGACGCCACCGCACCACGGTGACCGCCGACCGCGCGCTGCCGCCGAGCTCCACCCGAGCCGGCGAACCGCGGCCAGGAAGCCGCCGACGAAGCCGCCGTCTTCAGTCCACCGCCTGGGTCTTGGCGGAGAAGGGCAAAGCTGGAAGATCACCAGATCGAAGCCGCCGCCTTGAACCAGCGCCGACGCCGTCGACGCCGAAGGCGACCAAGATAATCTGCAACCCCGGCCTCCTGCCCACCACTCGCAACCCCTCACCGACGCCGGAGGAAGCGCCGGCACGGCAAGCAAGGCAGCAGCCAACCGCCGCCATCGAAGACGACGACGGGCACGGGGAGAGGCTGCTACCCAAGAAGACGACGACGGCGGCGTCTCCCCGCCTCGGCCCCGCCGCCCCAGATCCGCCCATCCCCGCCCCCTCTCCACCACCAGAGCGCAGATCCGGGGATTCCCCTTCCTCCCGCCGTCGGAGCGGCCGACGGAGAGTGGGAAATCCCAGGATACGCCGGCGGACGCTGACCGGGCCGAGGTCGCCCTCCGCTCGCCTCTGGTGCGGAGAAGGATAGGGGAGGGAGGAGAGTTCCAGAAATATGCTGAGTCTTGGAGAGTGCTACGATCCGTTTTGAAAGTGCTCATTCTAATATTGTTTTTGGGCTGGTACGAGCCAAATGCTCACTTGGAACAACGGAGTTCACATGAGATTTAATGATTTATGGTATTCACAGCTGCTTCCAAGTCCCAACGTGGAAGATTCGATCGGTATTACGTCCGTGAGGCCTGCAGTGTATACAATTTTACACGGTATGTCAGTACAGACAGATCACCGTATGCAATGGACCTGTGTCTAGTGGCGCGACTTGGTGCTTTGCTCCTCGGACCGGGCGATCTCGATTAATCTGGAAATGTTTGCATGCATGCCGCGGGCGGAGCAGATGTTTCTGTAGATGGCTGTTGGGTTGTGTAAACAAATGAAGACGGGCAACGCTAGCTTACGGTCACCCGTACGTCAGGTCGATTTTCCGACATGTACTGTAGCACCATCGGAACCTGGCGCACCGGAAGAGGAAAGGAGAGGAAACAGCGCCGCCACATCCTAGATCCACCGTCGCACGGAACCTCTGCCCTCCATGGACACCACCACGCCCCCGAACCGCACCGGAAAAGTCATCTCCCCCGCTGCCTGCCCCGGCCGAACCGTCGGCCGCCGCCACTAAGGGGGCCGCCACCCGCGGTCGGCGAGCTGCCGCTCGCCTCGCCGCCCCGTCCTGCCCAAATCTCCACCTCCGCCGGTCCGCCGCCGTCCCCGGCCATCCCTCGAAGGTCCGGCGCCCCACCCCCCACCGTTAAGGTCCTTGCTCGCCTGCGGCTCGCTCCATCCTCGCCGCCGCCTTCTCCGCCGCGCTCGGTGATGGGTGGTGGCGGAGGAACTGGCTGCCTCCCCCCTCTCTCTCGGTTTCCTGTAGCGTATGCTATGGGTCGGGACGAAACCAGATGATAACAAAGGGAAAGGAAGAGAGGATAGGGTGAACAATGGACAGGGTGGGACCCACACATGACGCGTGGTCAGTTTCGACCGTGGCCACGATCACCCGGGAAGGAGCCGTTCTGAATGAAGACGGACACAAAGAGAGTTCCGTTCTCTTTCTGGCTCTCTCGAGAGAAAGGAGCAACGGTTGGTCTGGTCGTGTCGTACCGTACTACACTCGCGGATTTGGGAGATTTTGGCGTAGTACTGTACTGTACGTGGTTAAAGCTCAAACCGGTCACCTGACTGACTAGCTGCGTGGCCTGGGGAAGCAGAAGAGTACGAGCAGCAATACCGTCGGCCTGCTACACTACACTTGCGCGCCCGTGCTCGCTCTGGAGAAGGGACCGTTTTCCTGCTAGGTAGCTAGTCATTGCCGCGTTTTGAATGGGTTTAAAGGTAGGGTTAATGGGAGCAAGCAGCACGCCGTTGAGTTTTGAAGTCTCGGTTATGATCAACGGTCGTCCAAACCAACAATTCAACATATGTTTAAATTCCATTTCCATCGAACTTTCAACGGCGTTCAGACTGTTTAGCTCAGCGAATACGAGGTCTCATGCACAGTCAAAGAAGGTTGACTTCCCGACTTTTTTTAATAAATGTACCACTCCAAATGCAATTGCTAGAAGTACCCTGCCGGAATGGTGGGAAAGTGTCGCCGACTGAGAAGGCGGAATTTACTTTCGGCCAACTGAAATGGCAGGAAATAACATTGCGCCACCTGAGTTGACAGAAAGTGACTTTGACAGATGCCTTTGCGGCTTTGCCACGCGCTCAACTGGCAAAAAGTCGCTATCTGCCGACTCAGGTGCGGGGGACAGACAAGTGTCGTCTCGCCAAGGCACTTTTGACAATTGCGTTCAGACGGTGATATTTTGACAATCGTGAAGCGCGGGAGAAAACTTCCCTAGATGTATCCGATTTTAGAAAAATGTTAAATACATGTTATAACTGTGAACAAAGGCAGTAGGTAATAAGAGAAAAAAATCATCGCACAAACATATCATTCTTGGTTAGTAAATGAATTCTTTAAGTTTAGCGGTCTTGTGCTCGAGTACGACCTCTATAAGGATTTTTGTTGTCTGACCCCTGCCCTAGAATATTCTACAAGAACTTGGATATAATAGTTATTTGCATGCCGCACAGATAAGAATATTCTAATATATTAGGCCGCACGACATTTCATTTATCGATAAACATGTTCTTCTAAATTTTCTAGATATTTATGGGATTCTTTTTTACTTAATGTCCCCGGCACGAATTGGGTATAAATGGTATAGCAAATTAAAAGTTAACATCTAGGGAATAACATGTATCTTAACAATAATCACTTAATTCAACTAGTCACAATATGACTATATCAATCTATCTACTTACTTTTGAGTTATGATCCTTTGTACTTTAAAATTGTTGACATCGATGAGCCTTAACATTGGCGTATAAGATGTATTAGTAATCAGTTGGCAAATAATTTGTGACAAAAGAAGTAAGTTATATAAAGTAATATAGTTTAGTATAAATTGATTAACCTGAATGCTAATAATCTCAAGTAACTTACTTTCCTTCACAACAAGAAAATAAAACACAGAATAGTTCAATGGTTCATTTATTACTGTCATACTTAGTAATAAGTCACGCGTTAACACTTTTCGCATCGCCTTTATCTGGGTTTTGCCGTCTGTGAAGAGTTGTAAAGAGTGTTTTGAGATAACACAAATAATATTTTGTTGTTTATATATGAGTAAAATGTTAAAATGAGTTCTGGGTGTATGCTACACATAGTTTTTTTTTCGAATGTTGTTATTGGCGCTAGTGCCGACACAAGTGTACGTATACTTCGAAGGGTGCCCGCGGTTGCGTCGTGGATCGCAGGAAGGTGGAGAACATTTGAAGAAAACTACATTCAATGCTAAGATGGTTGTATGTGAATATTTGGGAGATGTAATTGCTGGTCAAAGCTATGATTTTATTGAATGAATTATTTTTGAAAAGAAAAATGATTCAAACCTTTAGAGGTCCAAACGAAATGTTCAATACGTGGGAAGTAAATGGCCCACGGACTGTCATGTAGTACCAACCTGTTAGATCTTGCGATGCGATGTAGGACTGACGCCAACACACGACATTAAGAAATTGCGAAGTGGCGTCCGCAAACGGCGCTAACGTCTCCTCACCGCGACTGAAAAATGTCACGAAGTTAACAAACTACACTAATGGCCGCCAGGTCACAGTCTGCCACGTGTCACCGTATGTAAAACCAAAAAGCATCAGGATGACCGGGGACCAGGCCCGATCCAGATGGCCGTGACGTTTTGAAGAAATGTCACACTTATGTGTGACGATTTCTCGCAACCAAAACGTCACAGTTTCATCGTTGACGCAAGGTTCACGCCAATCTTTACGTCAGGAAATACATTACAAGTGGCCATCGTGACATTTTGCATGTGACCGTGACATTATTGAAATGCCATGGACCTTTAAGGATTTTGTATTGACAGGATGGCGGAACCGCTGTGACTAGTGGTGACCCGGACAGGGAGAAGGACATAAGGGCTATGAAGTGGAGGAGGTGCTAGGGTCTGGCCGGCCAACTTTATTAGCCGGGCGTGGGGGGAACGCCGACCCGTGCGCTATGAAAGAATGCTGATATGTGGCGCCGCTTTGAATGCCGACGCTCCATATCCGTCCCACACAGTGACGGACCCAGGAATTCAAGTTACCCGGGGCGAACAATGTAGGACAATTTCTTTAAAGCATATATGCAAGTGTATCCAACAAAATAAACGGTCTCAAACGACTCAATTTTCAATATGGATAATATTCAACTACTAAGAACATGGAAAATTATAAAGAAAATCTTCCAAACACACTGCTTGTCTCAATGGGATGGACCCAAACTTCCAAGTAGAACCTACAACATGCGAACAAAAAATTATGTATCCAAATTTCAACACAAGCATGACAACAATTGAAGCTTTTGAAGAGAGCATTGTACCATTAAGTTGAAGAAGGAACACGAGGTGGTTTAGGTAGATGGCCTCGACGCCTCTTCAAGGCATAAAAATGTACCATGATCTCCTTTTCATCAATGTTTGCAAATATCTCACGCTCAACAAAGCAAATCATCAAATCATTTAGCCAATCATCACTGATCTTGTTTCGAAGATGGGTCTTTATAATATTCATGGCTGAGAAAACCCTCTCAACTGATGCCGTTGCCACCGGTAATATCAATGCAAGTCTAATGAGGCTATAAACCAATGGAAAGACCAAATGTTGTCTAGTTTTAACCAACTTGACAGCAAGACCACTCAAACTATCACAAGTCAAAAAATCTGGGCTTCTTCTCATCACATGAATATATATGTTCAGCTGGTCAACCAAGAGGCAGCAATCTTGGGAAGAGAAATCAACAGAGTAGATATTTGCAAGCTCAAGTAGCTTCTCATGATCAAAGCTACAAAATGAGTCCCTAGGATCAAGGCATGCAGTGCATATCAACAGCCGTGTGGAAGTTTCACTAAATCGATGATTCATCTCAACTATGTTTCTATCAATCACCTCATTGAATATTTGTACCTTGTAGTGATGAAAGTTAGTGACCATTTTGCGTGAGCTTCTTGGATAACCTCTAGCAAAAATGTTATCATCCATACTTGGCACTTCAATATTTCTTCCAACACAAAAGTTAGTAGCAGCCAACAAAAGAGGCTCCCATCCATCATCTCTCAAGCTTTGCAATAGACATTTCACGGAGACAATCATATTCATGGCAGAAAATATGTTTTGATCTTTTTGTTGCAATGCATGTGACAAATCATTTGTTTAACCAAGCACTCGGAAGCATCAAATGCAGGATAATAACAAACGACATGGACCTTTCAACAAATACGCCCTCCTCATTTCATCTCGAATTTCATTTGTAGCATACTCTTCAATCTGTCTCCGAACACCAGGATCAGCGACCACGCTAGCTAGATTAAATACCGGAGCTTCTGAAATTTCCTGCAACATCAATTTTGATAACAAAATTGAGTGCTCTCCTTTTTATTTTCGGTCCTGTGCTCTAATCATCTCAGTTTTCAGAGGTGAAACAACAAGCAGAAAGGGGAAAATAACTTTGCATTCTCGTCTGCTCTTCTGCGCTTGGGTGCTGCTCCGGCGTCATTTGGTGCCGCAGCCGGCGTCGGAGCTGTTGCCGCCGCCTCCTCTTCTTCTTCATCTAGCTGCTGCTCAACTAGGGCAGCCGCCTCCCAGAACTCGCCATCCGGATCCGGATCCATCGCAAATTGTCGGCTGGTGGAGGCTGGCGGCTGGCGGCCAACGCAAACGGGAGACGAGGCTAGGGATTGGGAGCTGTTGCCACGAGCGTGTGCGGAGAGGGGATTTTTTCTGGATCGAAACAAGGGGCTGTGGTGGTATCGACCACCAACTGATCCAGACAGAAATGGGCCTATTTTCTCTCACTTAAGCCCATTAGACTGCATCCCAATACCCCTTTCTTCCTCCCCTGACTCGTTTTCCTCTCGACACAGCACACAGAAACAGAGCATGGCGGACAGAGTCACAGTGGGGCGGCAGAAAACTTGAAGAGCAGAAAAGGGGTACCTTGCTCCACACTGGGAGACCCGGGGCTACCGCCCCTGCTCGCCCCTACGGTGGGTCCGCCACTGGTCCCACATATGGGATGTATATAAGAGTTGCACAACCCAAATATATGGGTTAGTCGTGATGTCTGATTGAGTCGGTTATTTTTGATTGAACTCTCGGCTTAGATGTATGAGGAACTTGGGCTTCGGTTGGAGATGCTCTAACTTACCCTCAAATTTGAAATTACTTTATTAGCCTGTTCAAAATTTTATATTAGCGAGATTGGACAAATGGAAGCCAAGCTACATGGAGTTTTTTATTTTTAAAAAATTATAAATTATAGTTTGAAGTCCCAAAAACATCTGACAAATTCCTCGATATAGATAATGTTGTAGTATTCTACTAATGTGTAAAATCTCAGCTAGAAATATCTTGCATTTTTTGGCTGCACAAAAATAACAAAGTCAGATATAATATGGAGAAGATTGGATTATTTTATGAAACTTTAAAATATGACTATTTCAAAATTTCGAAATAAAGAGCTTATAAAGCTCGGTCTTCATTTGTGGTTTCCGATGTTATGACGTTTAGAAAATTGTGGCGTAAGTTCACAGCTCGATCGGTACAACACATACACGTATAACTCGATGGAGACGGACCGACATCGGCGGATGGACGGATCATATACATCCACTGACGGGCGATAGATTGAAGGTGTGCGAGATGGACAATGCCGATCATGTGGCTACAGCTATTCGATCCAACATTCGTGGGCGATGGGTGTGGGTGATAATTACAGCAGGACCATTAGTCAGTGATGATGGCTAATCAAAGGAAAAGCGAGCCCTTCGTTATGGAGCAATGATGATGAGGCCGGGTTCATCATTCATGGCCTTGTCGTGCATTCCGGCGGCCGGTGTTCAATTATTTAGTACTAAGTACACTGCACACACTAATTGACCCATCAGTTAAACCTGTGGCGGAACCTGCAGGGGGACTCGCCCGGCCAGTTGCACGACATGGACCAAGGCCGCAAGTCTGCTCCCTCCTCTAAGCTACACACCCCTTTTTTTGCCACATTATATTCTACAAAAATGCATTTGTACACACATAAGTGGGTATATAGCGCGTCATCTCAGAGAAGAATAACTCCAATCTTGCATATCGCAAAAAAAAAAACTCCAATCTTGCAACCATGTGCATGAGACACACATAGATATTTGTATTCGAGCAAGTATAAGTGTATAAGTGTAAATAAGTAATAAGAGGAAAATCATCACTCACACGCTAGACAAAATATTCTTGGTTCGTAAAAGAACTCCTACGTTTAACGGTACTGTGCCGGAGTGCGTTATCTGTCAGGATTTGTATTGTTTGACCCGCGCCCTCGAATATTCTACGAGCATTTGGGTATAGAAGATATTTGGAGGCCGCAACATATAATAAAAATATAATATATTAGGTCGCACGACTTTATCTACCGACAAACATGTTTTTCTAAATTTTATAATATTTATGGAATTCTTCTTGCTTAATGTCCCTAACAAAAATCACCATAGAAAATAGCTTTTTAGTCTAGCGCAAAGTACCAAATGAGAAGTAGCTTAATATCCCAGTAAATATAATGTGTCTTAACAATAAGCAGTTAACTCAACTACTCACAGTAGTACTATATCACTCAGTCTATCAACGTATTTTTTCATTTACTATCTTTTCTTTAGTTTCAAATTGTTTACATCAACGAGCGTTAGCATTGGCCTAAAAGATGTATTATAAGCAAGTGGCACATAATTTGTGACCAAATAAATAAGTTATATAAAGTAATAGAGTTTAGTATAAATAGATAAAGTTGAATGCTAATAAACACAATAAGTAACATAAACACAAAGAGCATGCATGAGCAACCGTTTTGGCGAAGGATTTGCGGGTGTACATAAGTCTGCAGGCTGCAGCTAGCACACCCGAGCCATCCTCCCTCCTCGACGTTCTCATAGACCGACAACCGGAAGATAGCCAATGTGGAAGTTGGTGGCGGAGGACGCTGTCAGCAACAGTGTGTGCAGAATTGTGTACTTCAAAGGGTGCTCAGGCGCGCCGTGGATCGTAGGAAGGCGGAGACTCAATGCTAACATTCTTGTATGTGAATAATTGAACAACGTAATTGCTGGTTGAAGTTGTGAATTTATTGAATGAATTATTCTTGTAAGGAAAATTGGTTGAAACCTTTACATGTCGAAATGAAATGTTCAATACGTAGGAAGTAAATGGCCCACGAACTACCCTGTAGTACCAACGTGTTAGATCTCGCCCTGCCATGTAGGACTGACGTCATCACATGACGATCAAAAATTTGCGAAATGGTGTTGGCGAAATAAATGAAATCGTGTGCGATTCTGAAGAATGCATACAATTCAGCAGTACGAAGCGTGTGCAATGAACATGGCATCACACACGGTAGCGTTTTATTCAACGTCTGCGAAGTTAGCCCCGTCGCACACGATTCTCTGAAACTTGTACGATGGATGACCTCATTGCCCAACCATGGATACCGAGGAGCGCTATAACTGTGTGTGATGGACAAAGTCGGTCGTGTGCGTTTGTCCGATCTGTACTAGTGCCCTGTCCAGATGTTTGTGACATTTTCGCGAAATGTCACCCATATGTGTGATGTTTTCACGCAACCAAAACTTCACTGTTTCATCTATACGCGAGCTTCACGTCATTTCTTTATGTGACGGAATCCATGACAGACATCCGTGGCAGTTTGCATATGATTCATAACATGATTGAAATTTCATGCACCTTTAGGATTTTTGTATTGAAAGGTTGCTAAATGGCCGTGACTAGCTAATGGTGCGGACGACAAAAAGGGAAGGAAGCGGCGGGAGGGGTTAGGGTTTGACCGGCCAACTTTTAGTAGCCGGTGCGAGCTCACACCGCTCCAACGAGATGTACTCACCTAAAAAGGAGGAACTCGGAAATACATCCTTGTCTCCGCATGCTTTCATTTCGGTTACCTCTATCCTTGTTTACCGTCTTTACCTTGTGTATCTTGTTTAGTTGCTAGCTTGTCATATCGGTAAATTTATCGTAGTTGCATATCTAGAGAATTTACCTTTTGTGTCAAGCCTAATTTGAAAAAGTACTAAAATTTGAAGTAGCACCTATTCACCCCCCCCCCCCTCTCTAGGTGTCATACGATCCTTTCAGCTTTTCAATATCTTTTTTTTTGAGAAAACGCAAAAGCCTTTGAACGCAGTTGCTAAAAATCCTCTGCCATAATGGTGGGGTTGTGGCACCTGCCGCAAACTGAGGCGACGGAAATTACTTTCATCCAATTTAAATGGCGAGAAATAACATTGTAACACCTCAATTGGCTGAGAGTGTCTTTGGCGGATGCTTTTACCACATGCTCAGTTGTTGCTCTTGGCGTTGTGCTAGGAAGCACAAGCCCCCCCCCCCCCCCCCCCACACCCCACCCATCCGCAAGCAACGTGTTTGGGAAATATGTGGGATCAAGAGGGATGGTTCGATGGACGCCGCATCCAGGCACGACGAGGCTCCGGAGAGTCGGATTTGGCCGTGGTGAGTTCGGGGGACTACAAGATTTGTGATGGTGGAGGTTAGTGCTTTTATTTTCTCGATGTTGCAAAGGGTGTATCGAAATGCTATAGATGTGTGTGTTGTTTTGTTCTGTATCTATGAGTAAAATGTTGAAATGTGGTTTCTGGCGTATGCTACAAAGAGTTTTTTGCACACGCGGACACACTATAAACGCATGCACGCATGCACACCCTACGTTATGAGCCCCTCAGCTCGGTACAACACATACACATATGTGTGCTCGGTCCAGTACGTATACAAGACCCATCTTCGAAACAAGATCAGTGATGATTGGCTAAATGATTTGATGATTTGCTTTGTTGAGCGTGAGATATTTGCAAACATTGATGAAAAGGAGATCATGGTACATTTTTATGCCTTGAAGAGGCGTCGAGGCCATCTACCTAAACCACCTCGTGTTCCTTCTTCAACTTAATGGTACAATGCTCTCTTCAAAAGCTTCAATTGTTGTCATGCTTGTGTTGAAATTTGGATACATAATTTTTTGTTCGCATGTTGTAGGTTCTACTTGGAAGTTTGGGTCCATCCCATTGAGACAAGCAGTGTGTTTGGAAGATTTTCTTTATAATTTTCCATGTTCTTAGTAGTTGAATATTATCCATATTGAAAATTGAGTCGTTTGAGACCGTTTATTTTGTTGGATACACTTGCATATATGCTTTAAAGAAATTGTCCTACATTGTTCGCCCCGGGTAACTTGAATTCCTGGGTCCGTCACTGTGTGGGACGGATATGGAGCGTCGGCATTCACAGGCTAGACCCACAGAACAATGTGTATGTGTTGTACCGAGCTGAGGGGCTCATAACGTAGGGTGTTGTACCGACCTGTTCACTCACCACCCAACCTGACGAACCACCACGTACAATGCATATATAGCTGCCTATATAATACTAGCAAACGTGCCCGTGCGTTGCTACAGGAGATTAAAAAAATCAACATTTGTAACATAACGTTGGGGCGACCCAAACTTTGCCTGAAGTCGATCGACCCAGGTAACCCTAGCCTTAATTCGCCCCTGCGTAGTGCATGTGCGTTGCAAAATATACCAAACATTTCATGTTTGAAGTATGCTCCGATTTTTTTTGTTTATCCTTGTGTATCAAGTCTGAGATATACATAAGTGGAAATCAACAATTTTGAGCTGCAAAACTCCTACCATTAACTACCTTATATTCTCAAGTATCTTAGCTTTCACCCCTTATATCTGACATAATTATTAGCTTTCATCTCGATGCACTTGCTACTTCATTAAGCGGAAGTTACTTTTGAATAGATCAACGGTTTTGATCGAATTCTCATCTCACCTCCGAGTAGGTAACCAAGCATCTTAAAATTGCTGTCTAAGAATAAATAACACATAGCTCTGGAATTAAGGATAACTACAGTTGAAAAACATAACATGACCTCCATACAGAATTGCCTAAATATTTCACAGAAGTTGATAAGCACAATAGGTGAAGAACATAAGGATTTATCTTCACACCATAGCAGAGAACTTCTAAGCATAGGCAAAATTGCGGTACTCCACCATTGACCGAAAGCGAGCAAACAGAGCAGATGAATGAATGAAGCTTAAAATCAATTCTGTATCCATGGAGGGTAAGATTAAATCAAGATACACATACAATAAATATCACTTAGGCTGATGTACAAATTGTAAAAAGGGTAAAAAAAATTGGGCATAAAAACAATAACCCCCTGGTCCACATCGACGCTGGCGCATAGAGCTCTGCAGTTGCAGAATAACCAATACTGCAAACTAATCTGTATGTCCAACGGAATTTAAGATATAGAAATAACTTGATCTTTGTTCTTTAAAAAATTGATGTCTGAATATACTGGGGAAGTTGCTGTTGCACACAGTGACAAATAGAGGAACAGAAAACTCTTAGCAGGTACATGTACATCTCGCCTAAGCATACCCACTCTAGGAGACCTTGTCCAGAGGTGACACTTCAGGCAAGTTCAAAAGATAGTTCAGCAACAGACGATAGCCTCCATCACATGGGAATCATACGCAGCTGTGCGGAGAAACAATCAGCACTAATCCCATTCCTCGTGTGACCTCAGAATCGTGAGCATCATAACAGAAGCTCAAGGGAAACTTTCGTCATTCTTCCATGGGCGAGGAGCAGCGGCAGGTCAGGCGTGAAAGAAATCAGCAATGCCGGCGCGTGCCGCGCGGTCCCACGCCAATCCCTCATTACCGAGGTCCTCTACCGATCCCTGCCCTCCGCGCGGTCGCGCGCCAATCCCTCATTACCAAAGTCCTCTACCGATCCTGCCCTCCCCTGCGTAATCCTGCCTAGCCCAGCTTCTCAATTTCTTCTCCCATGGCGGCGGTCGGTAGCGCAGCAGGCCCACGCAGGAGGGGCAGAGGGACCTGTCGGTGAATCCCAGATCGCGTCGAATCGTGCAGACGCCACGCTTGAGCTCGTCTACGGCCCCGCGCCGGGATGCGGGGAGCGCAGGTCTACCGGGGGCGGCGGCATATCGATTACGGTGGGGGGGGGGGGGGGGGGGGGCGGGGGAGACTGCGGTGAGAATTGTGGTGTACAGCAGCGAGGAAGAGACCTGGGTCGAACCGTTCTTTTGAACTGCGGGTTAATTTCCTACTTTTGCAGGGACGAAAATGCAAAACTGCCCGCGATGTATGTACGTATGGTCGTTTATCTATATTATATACTGCCCGCGATGTATGTACGTATGGAGTAGTAGAGATTGCATGCATGCAAGTGAATTCTCGTTGCATGAACAATACGCAAATGCGATGATAGAAGATTTCTCACGACTTTTTTTCCATGAACACGAACGTGCAAAGTCCTACGGGGTGACTTGTGGAATTTGTGCTAGCCCTAGCCACTGCCCACTGGCCACCCGGCACCGGCAGCAACGTTCTTTCCCTCGGAACAGATTTGGAGGCCGGACAGAAACAGAATCAGACAAGGACGTCGCACGCGGCCACGCGCGTTTCCGTTGAAGAAAACCATGCCTTGCACGCCAGAAATAGCCCGAACGTGGTGCCGACGCGCGCGTACCAGGAGATGTTCACGGAAGGAAAACTGAGAGGCGTCGACGGAGACAGACCGACATCGACGCGGATCGCACTATCTGAGTGTCGCCAGTTCGAGTGGATGGACAGATCATAGATTCAACGACGAGCGACAGATGGAAGGTGCTGTACGTAGCTACAGCGAAGTGAGTGCAGCTATTCGATCCAACAGTTCGTTCTTTGTGGGCGATCGGTGGAGGTGATTATTGCAGGACCATTAGTGGCCGATTAAAGGGAAAGCGTGCCCATCGTTATGGAGCAATGATGAAGGGGACTGGGCCGTGGGCCGTGCTCATCGTGGCCACTCCGGCGCGCGGCTCTGGCCCAGCCTGTGTAACTATATTTGCTAAGTACACTGTTCAGCTAGTTGGCCCTAGGATGTAAACGGATCGGATCGGATCGGATAATGCTCTTTCCATATCCTTTATCATATTTTTTGTGGATTCAGAGCAGATCGGATAATGACCGGATGCGGATACGAATGCGGATAATATCGGACTACGGATACGGATCGGGAACGGAGCGGATTCGGACCGGATACAAATACTAAGTAGCGGATAAATACGTATGAAGAAATAAAATTTTACCGTGCAAAAAATATGCACAAAAGAACTATCAAGCACATAAAACTACAAAGTGACCAAAATGTACATGGGCATGATGCGAGTGCATGGATTCACGACATAGAACGAATACTCATATATGATTACTGAGTGTAAGTCGTACTACAGTAAGATTAGTTATATACGGAGAGACGTAAACGGGGGATTAGGTCAATGTGGCAATGGATTTGGCTATTTATACTAACTAAATAGGCTAATAAATCGGATTATCCTAATAGAGTATATCGGATAATCCGCAAAAAAGGCGGATAATCCGCATCCGTCGGATAATAGCAATACCATATCCTCTACCATATCCGCCAGATATCCGCCTAACGAATATCCTTATCCGCATCCGTATCCGCCGAATTTCCATAATTACGTACCATATCCTTAAAAACGGATACGGATGCGGATTCAGAGCGGAAATTATCCGTACCGTTTACATCCCTAGTTGGCCCGGAGCACTGCACACACTAATTGACCTAAAGTTTATCATGTGATGCCAAATCAAGCATATACCGAAGTTTATGTGACGTACTGAGGTAATGATGATGGGCACGCCCAAGTACTGCAGCAAATGTACCGTAGATCGTTCCTGCAGCAACTGGATGCCTCATTTTCTCTCTCTCGAAATGGACGGCTCATTTCGAACTGGACAACTCATGTTCATCTGATCATTGATTCTGGTTCCAACGGACGGAAAAAGGGGTTAAGTCACTCAACCATTCACCGGTGACTTCGCTGATCTTAGTCTCTTGTCCATAGTCCGGGTTCTGAATTCCTGAAGGATGCTCGTGCGTGGACTATTGAGTTGTGATCCAGATTCATAGGAAGGCACTTTACAGATAAAGGCTAAGTTTCCGGAGCGGAGGCCTGTCTCCGGGAGGCTTCGAACGCCTGGGGGTGCGGGCGGAGGAGCCCGTGATACTGATCAGTTTCGACCTAGACCACGCATATTATATACCTCTTGTAAGCATGGGCGGACGCAGGGGGCGGGCCGGTGGGGCCGTGGCCCACCCAGAAATCTGACAAAATATTTGTATACCCCTAATACTCCGGCCCAGTTTGCTCCATGGAAATCTTATGGGACTGGCTTTTGTCGCTAGAGAGAGCAGCCGAGCAGGTCATGCTCGTGCGAGCCAGGTGCGAACAGCCAACCGAGAGCATCCCTCTGCCCCAACCCCTCTCTTTGCTCCAGAGTCCAGACGACGGGGAAACGGCGGAAAACCTAGCTAGCGCTGTGCTGCCCCTCCGACCTCCACTCCCGGCCGGTTCGGCCACGCCCCTCCCGGTCTCCCCCCGCCCAATCCCCTCGGTGGCTTGCCCACCGGCCGTCGCTGCCTTCCTCTACTCCCAGCCTCCTCTGCTACGCGGCTCCGCCACTGCCTCCGCCGCTCGCCGCCTTGCCGTTGAGGCGCAGAGCAGGAGAAGAAGCACAACAACGAGGCAACCAGCACCAGTTCAGCATGAGCTGCACGCATTCTGTTTCCCCCCATTTGTGATTAGTCCATTACCGAACTGAAAACATATTGCCCATTTGTGTGACGTTCAAACTCAAAATTGTATTGGTGTTGCATCTGTGAATTAATTTGTTGTTTGGTATTGCATATAATTGGTGATATTTTGTTTATAAATGCCAACCATTGTCTAAATTGTATTGGTGTTGCATCTTGTTTATGATTTGGTCTACTTACTTCTCGATATTGATCTTATCGGTGGCGTCGGCAAGTGTTGAAAGAGTGTTTTCTGCAATGACTCTAGTGAAAAATAAGTTGAGAAATAGCATGGGTGATGACCTCTTGAACCATTGCTTAGTGATGTTTTTTGAGCAAGATATGTATTTGGAAGTAAGTGAAGATTCCATAGTTGCAACTTTCATGGGAATGCGAGAGCGTAGAGTTCCCAAATGATAGTGATGTAATTTCTATTTATGCTATATTTCGTCATGTAAGACTTTGTTCACGTGTTTGAACTATTTTGCATTGGGATCATGTACACTTTGAAACTTATGTATTGATCTAGAATGTCATGTATCAATTTGCTGTTTATATTGTTGGCAATTTTAATCACTGTGAGGTTTTTTTGGAGTATGCCCACCCTTCAATTTTTTCCTGCGTCCGCCACTGCTTGTAAGCCATCGCACATGATAAGTTCATTGTTGTAAATCCTCATCGTTATACATACACTTGCAAAAATATGCATGACTTGACGCTTCCGCATGACACTTTGCACGTAGTACTTGCAACAACATGCATGCCTTCACGCCTCCACAATACACACCATGTGTAGCACCTACTGAGCCGGATCAAAATCAATCTCTCGAGGCCGAGGGGGCGTCCAATACCGCCCCATGTCTTGGAAGCTCCTCGT
This sequence comes from Poa pratensis, assembly GCA_947311845.1. Classification (NCBI taxonomy): domain Eukaryota; kingdom Viridiplantae; phylum Streptophyta; class Magnoliopsida; order Poales; family Poaceae; genus Poa; species Poa pratensis. The sequence goes on along the minus strand of CAMZMU010000087.1, from coordinate 9,970,481 downwards.
TCCAAGAATAGGGCGTCCCATATCATCATCGACCTTGACAATATAGTGCTGAAGACCATCACCATCTTAAGATCCTCCACTGCGCCGTCCACACTACCACGATACCCGCCACCATAGAAAAACCAGGGCCACCACCCTGATCCTAAACTCACACACAACACGCCGCCCATACGTGTCTGACATGCAACTGATGTCACCCTGACACGGCGATGAGCAGATTGGTGTCCACTATCACTGGATGGACGACCCAACTTGCCCAAGCACCAGGGTCACCGCTCTTGCCTGTCTTCGCCACGAGAGGTCATCGTAGCCACGTGTGTTTCCTCTAGACCAATGGTCACGTCCGTAGCGAGCAACTGTCCCCAGTCAGTCACCGTCACTGGACTAAATATTGATAATTGCCATGATCAAAGCGGTGTTTCACCAGTACCGTCACCGTTGCATAGGGCCAAATTGAAGGAGTGATTCCACACCTAGTTGATGGTGGTTTATCGATTCTTCAATATGCCGACGATACAATTCTTTTTATGGAACATGACATCGAAAAAGCTCGTAACCTAAAGTTAATCTTGTCAGCTTTCGAGCAACTATCGGGTCTTAAGATAAATTTCCATAAAAGTAAATTGTTTTGTTTTGGCGAGGCTCAAGAAAGCGCCTCCTTGTATGCTATTCGGCTGTACGCAAGGTCAATTTCCTATCAACTATTTGGGTATTCTGATCCATTATCGGAGACTCACAAATGCTGAATGGAAACTGGTGGAGGAGAGACTTCAAATCCGGTTAAATAGCTGGAAAGGCAAACTATTATCCTTGGGGGGAAGATTGGTTCTCATAAACTCAGTACTAACGAACATGGTACTGTATATGATTTCATTCTTCCAACTACCCAAAGGAGTCTTAAAACGATTGGATTATTTCTGGTCTAGATTCTTTTGGCAAGGAGATAGCGAGAAGAAAAAATATCGACTGACTAAGTGGAGTGTTGTTTGCCGCCCTAAAGACCAAGGAGGGCTCGGTGTTCATGACCTTGAGGTCAAGAATAGAGCCCTGTTGGGCAAATGGCTCTTCAAGCTTCTTTCTGAAGATGGAGTTTGGCAAACCCTCCTTAGGAGGAAGTATGTGAGCTCTCAAGCTGTATCTCAGGTTTTTGGAAACCTGGCGATTCACACTTCTGGGCGGCCTAATGGCTACGAAGAAGTTCTTTTTCCACATGGATCTTTCTCAATTAGGGATGGATCGGAAATTCATTTCTGGGAGGATAAATGGCTAGGCCAATCCACTCTCCGGGAACAATACCCGGCTTTGTACAACATTGTGCGAAAAAAAAGCGACACGCTCGCTAAGGTGATGGATACTTCCCCACCAAATGTTTCGTTCAGAAGAAGTTTATTTGGGACAAGACAAGCGTCCTGGAATGCCTTGCTTATCCGTTTGGACTCTATCCAGTTGACGGAAGGTCCAGATAAATTTCAATGGAATCTCACAAAGAATGATAAATTCTCGGTTGATTCTATGTATAGAGATTTAATCCTGCCCGAAGTACCAGTCGATAATAATAAGAAAATTTGGAAGATGAAGATCCCGCTAAAAACTAAAGTGTTTGCGTGGTATCTTCGTCGAGGAGTAATTCTTACAAAGGTAACCTTGCCAAACGCAATTGGCACGGAAGTAAAAAGTGTGTCTTCTGTAGTCATGATGAGACTATTAAACACTTATTCTTCCAGTGCGATTTTGCTAGGTCTATATGGTCAGCCATCCAGATAGGTTCTGCCTTATTCCCCCGTGTAGCGTTGCAAACATATTTGGCAATTGGCTAAACGGTGTGGATCCTAGGTTTAAACTCTTTATTTGGGTGGGAGCGATTGCCGTTATTTGGTCGCTGTGGCTATGTAGGAATGATAACGTTTTTAATGATAAAAATGTTTCTGTTATGCAGGTTATTTATCGGTGCACAGCAACGCTCCGGCATGGTCGGCCCTATAGCGTGTGGAGACCGAGATTTATTTTTGGAGGTGGCGTCGCGTTTGGAGGCGGCGGCGAGGGAGTTATTCTCCCAACATGGATGGCCACATAATTTCCGGATCGATCTTCCACTACCATAGGCGGCTTTACGATTTCTCATTATGATATGTAATTCGTCTTTTATTTTATTCCGACTTGGCGACTGGTGAACTTGTTAAGACTGTGTGCATCCTATCTATGCAGAGGCCGGGTGTAATGCTTAAAACTTTTAAGTAATAAAATCCCTTTATCTAAAAAAGAGCTAGTAGTTTGACTCTCTACTTGTTCTATGTTCTTGATTCAGTGGATTAACTCTTAATCCTTTCCAAATAAAGACACCCGAATAGGCCCAGGAACATCTCTCTGAGTCGCTCGGCCTACTGGGCCATCTTCGTTGACTTGGTCCACCCTGGGCTAGTTGCCTCTTCTCTAGTTCACGCTTCTACCCGTGAAGTGTCCCGCCGTCACCTCTCTAGCATATAAGTAGCCCCATTGGATGTGTAACCATTAACTGTCACTTGAATACAACTCAGGTGGAGAGGACAAGACCCAGAAACCATCACTACTATATATAATAGCTTGAAGGATCCGCGCACTGTAGTGTGCTACAGTAGCACAGTAGCTACAGTGCGATGCTACAGTAGGTTTTCGCTATTTTTGCAAAAAAACCCTCTACAAATTAGAAAATGCGACTCTGTCCGCGTCTCCTCACTGACAGGAACTTACTAAACCTGTTTGTGATTCCACGAAAATACACGGACTTTTGTGCAAAACCGTCCGCAAAATCCCCCCTCCCCCTTTCTCTCTCGCGCGCGACGCGGAGGTCGCCGGCGCCGCCGACGCGCCGTGTCATCGCTCCGCTTCTCCTCCTTCAGATCGAGGCCCACAGCGACCTCCGCCGCCGCGCTCTCTCCATCCTCGCCGAGGAACGCGTGGCGGGACGGCCGGAATCGCCGCCACACCACCATGGTTCATCTCGACGTCCGTCGCCGCGGAATTGCTCGCCGCCGGCGATTCCGGCAACCAAATGGTTCGCCGTGGCGCCCGTTCGACTCGCCTCCACGCCGGCGCGCAGATCCGCCCGCTCTCAGCCTCCCGCGCGTTCGCCGCTGCCCGGGCGCGAGCTCGGCAGCTCCGGCGTCTCCGCCGCCGGCTGACATCACCAAACGACGTCAGCCCGGGTCCACCTGTCAGCATTCTAGCATTTACGTACAAAATTTCAAAATTAATAAAAAATCTGACATGTGGGACCCTCTGTCCAATAATTACTGAAAAATGCTGCCAAATTGTGAAATTCATATCTTTCAAACGATAATTCAAAATGCATGCAAATTGTAAAATTCATATCTTTCAAACCATAATTCAACTAATATACCAAAATTTTCAGAAAATTAAAATCTTTACATCTAACACATTTCCATGCATCATTAAACAACTATAATTCCTGCTTAATTAAAACAACTAGAGTATCAAATATAAAATTTGTGAAAATGACATCTCACCTCCATTTAACCCCATCTTTGTATTTGTTTTCTTCTGTTTTTTGCTTTTCTTTTGTTTTACAGTAAAACAACATTGCAATAATGATCAAAAAGAAGAAAAATACATGCAAGACATTATAGCTTGCAAAACAATTGTAATTTCCCTTTTTCAATTTCAATATGCTGTAATAGATTTGTAAAAAACATTGAAATTTGTGTTCAACCAGTAAAACGATTGATCTGTCTTTGCAATAACTCCATAAGTTGTAATATTTATTGTACAACTTGAATTATTCCAAAATTTAATAAAACATTTACCTAACTGCTATTTTTGCTACTTTAATGTTTTTATTTCATTTGATAGTGTCACCGCCCACTTTTAACACAAAAGTTCCACCAAAGATACGCTGCGCACAAAAAAAAAAGGAAACAATATATCAATTTTTTCCAAATTCACCAAATTTTCAGTCTTCCCACACAAAAGTTGCCAAAAAAAAACCATTACACAAACTTCAAAATTTAAGAAATTTTAAAATTTAAGACATTTTCAAACGTTCCACACGAACTAAAAAATGTCCATTTTATTGAATATTTGTTGCATTAGTTTTCCAGCTATTTTTTCTATTTTCCCGCTGAAAAAAGAAAAAAGGATTTCAGCATTTTGAACCCGACGGGTTTCTAGCTATTTTTTCTATTTCTACAAATACCCTCACAAAAATAAATGCTGATTATTTATGCCATAAATTCAAATTTCAAATTTACATATTTCAAAATTTTAAATATCTTTGAAATCTACTCATTTTACAAACGTAAAAATAATTGGAACCTGAAAAACACCCCAACTTGAACAATTTTCGAAATCTAAACAATTCTTGAACGCAAACTCCTTAGAATTTCACTAATTTTCAAACCTACACAATTTTTAAATGTGCACATTACCAAATTTAAATTTTATTTACTTCACGAACGTGGCATTGCCGCGCTAAGTTCCCTGGTTCAAACTAATGTCAGGAGAGCTCTAATAATAGACCTGTGGAGTTCATGACGTCCCAGGCCAACTCTAGTGATAGGTGGGCTGGAGATGACACTTTGGGAGTCTACGACGACCAAAGTTCCGACCATCGGGTCCTCTCTTGTGACGCTCACTTAAGATAGCACCAAGTCGCGTTCCTACGAGGCGACCAAACCTTATAAAAAAATATCATTATGACAAACTTCGCTCATAACATCGCTTCACACTAACTACTAACGTGTCGTTAACCCCATACCTTCTCATTGTTCGATTACAACCACATCAATGCTCCTTTCGAGAGAAAAAACAAATTTAGCTTGCTTTGTATTGTAACTTTCTTCTCACTGGAAAACAACCCGTTGAAAAACACCATTCAAGTTGTAACTTTGTTTCTGTTCAATTCAGCAGTTCTTTCCCTCATGAAGGTTCCTCTGTGTGATTTCATTTGAAATGCTTTTGCTGCTAGCTATGTACAGTTAAAATGATTAAACTTTGTACATTTTTTGTTCAAAAAAGATTAAAACTTTGTACAATTAGAATATTGGTGAACTGCTTTCCTCCTTCGAATTTGCTACTGTCCACTCGAATGCGAATACAAACGATTTTCTAGCCGAATTACAAGGTACTAGTAATTAACAAGACTGTAGGGAACTCCTATGCTTCCATTCCCCATGGAACTGCATTCTACTCCAAAGACTAGTAAAATAATCTAGAGAGAATTTCTTATTTGGCCCTTTCTTAAAATCATCTTCCCTATTTGACCCTAAAAGAAAATTTCTTCCCAATTTGACATCTTAATTTCATTTCTTTTCTAATATGGCCCTCTAGTGCATTTTGAGCACTACAAAGACTCTTTTGCCCCTGATAAATTATGTGACAAAAAAAATTCAGGTCCTCTCCTTTCCTCTCTCTATGCCTCTGACTAGTAATCAAAATGGTAAATGTTATCTGTCAACCGACTGATGCATCAACAGCACACTCGCCACGCCACCTTGGTCCCTGTGCCATGCATGGACGGCCGACCAGCACGATTTTTTCCTATTTCTCACCTGTGTGCTTTTGCTTGCAAGCACGCATGTATGTGTCCATCCAGCTAGCTGATTGCTTGCTTAGTTAGGCTACCTGTGCGCGTATGCGGCTCGGCCGTCCGTGTTGCGTCTCGCCCAATTTAATTTTCTCGTCAATCTATCCGCGTGGATTGGCCGGAAAATACAAAGTCCGTACATGGATTGGTTTAAGGATCACTCGAACCAAATAGCGCAGCTGTGCTGGCATTTACCAACAATTAAAGAGAGTTTTTTTGTCTCATAATTTATTAGGGGTAAAAGAGTCTTTTTAATGCTCAAAATACACTAGAGGGTCATATTAGGAAACAAATGAAATTAAGCAAATAAGGAATTCTCTCAATAATCTACTGCGGTTCAGAGGCTGGCGGCGTTCCCATCTCCACGGTTGCTGCTGCCCCTCTCGATCCTCTGCTCGAAGGACTCGCTGATTTCTGACGCCGGCGTCCCCTCTGGCGAAGAACCGGCGTTCATCTCGGAGCTGATGTACACGCTCAGCGGGATCGTCCCGTCCATGGCATGTTCCTCCTGCCTGGCAGTCGGTGTCTGGGTCTGGCTCGCGTCGCCGTTCCATCTAGGCGTCCGGTTCGAGAAGGCGCCGCCGTTTCTCAGGGACTCCTCGTTCCTTGTCTTGAACGTCGGAGACTTGAGGTCCCGCCTATCGTAGTGCTGGAGCCATGCTCTCATCCTCCGCACTGATCCGGAGGCCTCTGCAGCCCGGATCTCGTCACGCTCGCGGTAGGCGAAGATGGCGAGGTAGAGCAGCAGCATGAGGGTGGAGACGACTCCCGTGATGAGGAACAGCCCGCCGAAGCTCTGGAAGCTGAGGTTCGATGAGCCGACGGCGGGGGCGTTCCGGCACGTGCCCGGCTCGCCGAACCACTCCTTCTCGATCCGTGTCATCTCGTCCCCCTCCGCCAGCCTCATTATCTCCCGCGACACGTCCGGCACCATCGGTGACCCTCTTGGAAACACGAACCCAAAGCCGTCCGTCTTGTACACGGGCCCCTGCATCATGTACCCGTCGCAGTACTGTGAGAGGAACACTTTCAGGTATGGCATCTCGTCGAACACCGCGTGGACGCCGCCGCTCGCCGACCCCTTTGACAGTGCGTCGGCGTACTGCTCCGCCGTGCTGTACTTCCTCATCTTCCGCTCCTCGAAGCCCATCTTCCTCAGAAAGGGCTCGATGAACGAGCCCTCCTGATACCCAATGTAGTGGCCGCGCCTCAGCAGCTCCGTCACGTCCGTCACCGACGGCTTCAGCTGCTGCACCGTCAGCATCGAAGTCAGGCTCGCCGTGTAGCTCGACGTCAGGATCAGCACCACGAACACCCAGATGATCACCACGAGCCTTGACAGGTTGCTTTCCAGCTTCTCCTCTGAAATTTCATCGTCAAGCTGATTAGTGATAAATCATGCAGGAATCTACTGATTAATTTGTTTCTGAAACAGAAAATTGAAAGATGATTAAGAGCATACGTACTGTGTGAGAAGACGAGGGTGGAGAAGGCGAAGTAAAAGATGAGGCCGAACTGCTGCGACGGCGTGCCCCGGAACTCGGGGTTAACGCGGTGCTCGATGACCCACACCACGAAGCCGGTGAAACAGAAGAAGGCGAGGCTGGCGAGCCAGAGGCTGGTGGTGAGCGGCTGCAGGAAGATCCACATGCTGGCGGGCGTGTCCTGCCGCGCCGCCACCACCATCGACCACCCGGACTCCGTGAACGGCATCGTAAAGTCGACACCGTTCAGCCTGCTCGCAGTTATCGTCACGTCACCGACAGCAATGTCCGCCTTACCGTCGCGCACCAGGTCCGCCAGCTTGTCGTACGAGTCCGAGCTGTTGGGAAACGGCACGTACTGGTAGCTCACCGGGTAGGCAAGGTTCTTCATCACCTTGTCGAACACTTCGATGCAGTAGCCGGTGATCGGGGTCGTGGAGTTTACGACGTTCATGAACTGCTTGAACCCTCGCTTCACAGGCACGGCGACGGTGAGGACCCGCCCGTTCTGCGACGCCGTCCAGCCTTTCGGCGTGGACAGCGTCTCCCCGGGCCAGAGGATGTGTTTCAGCTGCGGCGCCTTGCCGCCGCCGCCGTTCAGTTCCCGCGAGAGGCCGGACTCCGGCATCCAAAACCCCACCGTCCTGGCGCCTCTCCCGATGATATTCACCACCTCGTAAGCCGCCACCTGCAGCTGCCCGTCGACCAGCCTGAACTTACCGGCCAACCCGTCGAACTTCGTGTCGAGCACCGCACTGAGAAGCGTGGCTCCGGTAGCCGAGACGCCGAGACGGCCCAGGTCTGTGGTCTGTGGCGTGGACGCCCTTTGCGGCGGCATCTGGAACGCCGGACCGGTGACGGCGCCGGCTGCTTCGGCCGCCGCGGCTATTGCCCACGCCGTATCGTACGCCATGAGCCTCATCATGGTCGGGTCACTCATGGCGTCGTCGTCGACGCCCGGGTTGTCACGCCGGAATCTCGCTCTGAAAAGTGCCGAGAAGTTCCTCACTTCGTCCGTGAGCTCCACGTGAGGCCGGAGGCTGACGACGCCCTGCATGGCGTCGATGTCCTCGGGTCCGAACTTGTCCACGAAGCTTCCGACGCAGTCGGTGGCGACCCAGACGTATCCCTCGGACATCATCCCAGCTTTACTCGCCCGCCGGAAGAGCCGCGTGGCGAGGCTGTCCGTCGCGTGCACGACGAACACCCGCGTCGGCATGACCATGAGGCGATAAAGGATCGCGTCGAGGGAGTCGTCAGACGAGTAGCTCGGCACGGCCACGCAGTCCACGATCGCTGCACCGCCGACGGGGACGCTCTGGAGCGCGTCGGCGAGCGCCGGGAGGATGCCGGCGCCGTAGGGGGAATCCTCGTGCAGGACAGCCGCCGCGCGCCAGCCGAAGGCGGCTAGTATGGAGGCGACGGGGACGGCCTGGAAGGAGTCGTTGGCAGCGGTGCGCACGAAGTAGGGCGTCTGCGCCGGAGAGACGGACGGGGATGTGGCGGAGTAGGAGAGCACGGGGACGTGGGAGCCGTTGCCGAGCTGCGCCACGAACTGCGCCTGCGCCGAGGTCCGCGGGCCGATGATGGCTTGCACCTGCGCGTTGTTGATCAGGTCCACCGCTGCAACGTAAACAGCAACGATAAGATATTCAGGCCCATCTGCCTTTTCGGCCCGTAAAAAAGATCATTTCGATTTTTGTGGAAAAATATTTTTTTTTTAGATAAAAAGGGCCTCGCCCCGGTTCCATTTCATATAGAAAAGAAACCATCCTGTCTTACATCAACATTACAGCACTCGAGAACGATTGAGCATCGCCCCAGAAACAGCAAATAAAACGTAGCGCAGAAACTAGAAAGGAAATTACATGAAAACAGAAAGCCATGCTCATCTAAAGCTGGAGAGAAAATGACAGTAGATTGTCATCTCTACCGGCTGGCTGCGTCACGATCATGGGAGATGACTCTCTGAAGCTAGTGCTCATAGAACTTCAGGCCATCGAGGGAGGCACTGATGAGGAGGGATCGTCGGCATCGCACGGAGGAGCTCCGCACCAACACCCACGGCCGCGCCGAGTCCCTAGAGGGAGCCTGCCACCAGCTCCGGCAGAATAGCCGAAGACGAAGAACATGCCGCGACACAAATCCGCTCTCCACTGTCATCGTTGCCACACAGATCGCAACGCCACCGGATCTAGAGAGCACCCTCCGCTTGTCCCTCTAGCCGTGACAGACTCCAAGCACGATGCCCAAAAGGGAAGCGACGCCGGAGCGCCGACATCGGCCAACCCCACGGGTTTAAGGTTTCCCCCGGAGCTGCACCGAACGGAGGAAAAGGCACCGCACCACGACGACCCTCCAAGAAGGCAGTGGCGTCCATGGACGTCATCGTCATCGGCTCCGGCCAAAGCCGGCAGCAAGCTTTCGCCTGGTCGTGCCTTGCTACCTCCAAACTGAGCTAGACCACCAGCTAACCACCAGGCCGTAGTCACAAGCGGAGCGTCAGGAATCCGCCAAGCCACCTAGATGCACACCCGCACCACGCGGGGGACGCCGCCGTGGCCAGCAGACCACCTCCGGACAACACCCTTGAAGGAGAACCACGGCCAGCACGATGCCCACTGCCCGCAGCCTTCAGATCAACCCCGAGCCGCCCTGTCAGGCCTGAAATCCCCCAAGCCAGATCGCATCTGGCAGGAGCCGCCGCACCACGCGGCCACGCCATCGGGGGAGAGCGAGGAAGCGTCGCCGTACCTCACCAGGACCGCCATGCCACCGGGAGGATCCTCCGCCGCCGAGCTGTGAGGCCGTGCCGCCACCTGAACTCGGCGCCGCAGAGGCCGCCGCCGCGCGAGATGCAGCCGCCGCGCCGCGCCGCTGCCGTCCGCCTGGCGGGATTAGCCCCCCAGCATCTTCCGGCGGCGGCGCGGGAGAGGTCGTCGAGGAGAGTGTGCTCGGGGGCGGCGGCGCTAGGTTTCGCTCGGGCCGCCCCAGGGAGCGACACGAGCGACGGGTCGTCGAGGAGAGTTCTCTGCAGGAGCAACGTCACTTGGAACCTCGACTGGATGGATTTTATATTTTGCAGGTGGTGGCGTATCGCGACGTTGCTCTTGGAGAAGCTCGATCAATCCTTTTTTTTGTGGAAAAATATCTTTTCATTATTACGAAAAATCGTTCGTATCTTTGGCACGAAGTAACAAGCACAGGACAGACGTTGCATACCACATGCTGAAGGAAAGCTGGAAATAGAAACCTGTGGCTCGCTGGAAGCTCTGCACTGCACATCTATCTTCTCGGAGACTTTGACGACGAAACCAGAAAGGGACTTGTCTGCTAGTATAAATCAGAGAGACGCGCTAGCTTCGGCTGCAATTATTAGCTAGGGTTTTCCTTTTCTCACCATTTCTCTTAGTCTACCATGACAATTAACACCAGACCAAAACTAAGTACTAGTACTAGCTTGACTGACCAAGATATAAATCGGAGTAGCTAGCTTGATGAAGAATGGCCGGTGACAACTACATGTAGATATTGACGAATTTCGGACCCAGCATTAAGAACTCGATTGGCCGTTCCACGGCTGGCCCGCCAGCGATGTGGATGCATATATGTGTATGATGTTATCAAGCAGCGAAAACAAGTGGAAAACTTGACGTCTACACGATTGATCTCAGCTCACAATATCCCTTTTGCTGTTTGTGGTTCGTCATCTTCTACGTGGGGATGATGTGCTGATCGAGACAGAATCTGTACGTCACTTTGGCAAGCTTTTCTGTGACAGAGCTCGGACATGGAAGCTGGTTTAAAAAAAATGATTCCTACGTGGAAGAGCCACGTGATTTTTGATAGAGGAGAGTGCAACATCACCGAAATTGCAAGCATGAGGACTTGAACTCGGGTGGGTGGAAAGGCATCAGCCCCTCCCCACCACTAGGTCATGCCTTAGTCTGCCATGGAAGCAGGTTTACGAGGTGAATGGATTAACAATGCATGTAAATTTTGCATCTATCTGTTCTCCGTCGTATCCGTGTGGGGATAGAGCCAATCGCTGTAAGCTAAGACCTAAGAGTACGTGTACTTGCACTAAACTAAATCCCGGTCGATCTGGTCACCCTCATCTTGACGAACTCCGGGCTATAGCACGTGCCACCGTGTCAGAGTTCAACCAGACACATGCACATCATCACTAGTCCCATAGTATAACTATTAACTAAGCCGGCCGGGCAAAGAAGACGACATGACATGCATTAAGATCGATGGAGCTCTGTGTATGCATGTACTAGGGTTAGGTAGGTGTCTGTCTAAATAACGAACTAAGCTTATCACAAGGGACCTGATCAGATCGAGTCCTGACTCCTCACATTAGTTGTTTAATTTAGTCTCCATGGATGTTTATTGGTTCAAAATGAAGTTTTGTGCTAGACATTGATGTGGTTTTTTTCTTTTAGATTCAAAGGGAGGGTATCCCGGGTTCCATTATCAAAACGAAACCGAGATTGCTGTGGTTGAGTTTGCCCTGGCTAACTATTTCTTGTGTCAACGAGGAGACGAAATATATGGAGTTTTTACCGGCGTACGATGGATGGATCGGCAAAGACGAAATTTGTACGGCGTCAACAAGACAGGCCGCGCGCGTGCAGGAGCACCACGAACATCGAGTGGCAACTATCCACCACGTACGAGCAGACAGTCTGGCACTACTAGAACAAGCAGCCTTGCTTGACTCCGTAAGTCATCTACCAATGAACTAACTAAATTAACTGATTAAACGAATCTGGACCGACGAGAGTGTTTGAGCATGCATCCAAGCGATAATTGAGCTTACATGGAGGAGTACTGGTACTCATGTGAGCAAGATCGAGAGGTCGCTTACCGGCGGCAGCGGCGCGGACAACGTCGCCGGCGGAGTCCCTGAAGTGGAGCTCCACCTTGGTGGCCGAGCCCGGGTGCGCCGCGTAGTAGTCCTCCACCGCCATCCTAATGCCGGTTCGCCGACTCAGCGACACCGCCGACGCCAGGTCCAGGATCACTCCCACGCGGACCGGCACCGGCGCCGCCGCAGCCGGCACGCCCTGCGCGGTCGCCGCGTGCTTCCCCAAGAAAGCGGCCACGAGCAGAGTGAAGAAGGAGACGGCGAGGGAAGAAGAAGAGGAGGAGGGGGAGGACGCGCGCGCCCTGTGCCTCCCCGCCATGAACGATCTCTCGCTGCTTTGCAAGGTGCGATGTGCTTGTGATCTGAGCTATCTCTCGCTCTAGCGCCGCATTCGGACGCGCTTTTTATGCGGGGGTTCGATCGATAGGGAGTCTTGCCACTTGGAACCTCGACTGGATGGATTTTATATTTTGCAGGTGGTGGCGTATCGCGACGTTGCTCTTGGAGAAGCTCGATCAATCCTTTTTCTTAACCACATACTCCACAAATTTTCGTAACTTGACCAAATTTGCTCTACAAATGCTTTAACGTCTTATATTCCGGAACGGAGGGAGTATTTTACAAGCTTTGGGGTGCATTTAGTATGTTCGTCAATTCACTGATAAAACCTCACGTTTTGATAGCTAAATGCCTACCAAAACATTTTATATTTTAAAACAGAGGTAGTATCTTTTTGTGGTTGAAAATTTGCGTTAAAGTGGTTTTAATTTCAAAGGAAAAGGGGGCCATTGGTTCCAATGCCGCTACGATGCAAGAATACGAGGCAAAAAAAGGGTCCATGGCTCATTAATATAAGGGCATCGTACTGAAGGTGGCACGCCAAGACGACCAACGGTACACAATGATAAGTCTACTCGAAACCGGAGAAGGAGGCGGTGACTTATTTGGATTGTAGCAGCCAGTTCTCTTCTTCAAGATTGGTAGCTAATTACATTAGTTGCTTGCTTTCTTAACCTTGAAGTGGAGTTCTACAAAAATAAAAAATAATGTTGATACTTTCTGGTACTTTCCTCCATCATCGATAAGAGTGGACAGGGAGCATGACGACAGACATAAGAGTGGGACGGCGGCGCAGAGAGAGAAACGAGGGATAGAGATTAGAAAAGAGGAAAACCGTGGCCGCGCGACACAGTTCGGACGACGCGGAAGTAAGCAATGTTCAAAATGTTCTACAAATAAAAATAAATTGTGTTGGTACTTTCCGGTATTTTTTATGTGTTACCTCCTAGTAGTACCTCATATTTTACCACCGACTGATTAGAGTGGATGAAGGACTTATAAAAATACCCATAAAACTTGTAACCTTATATACACCAAAATATGGAAATTACCTATCCACTAGGACTCTAGAGATAATTATTCCGGAGCACAATATCCAGTGTCTTACTGATATGGACATTTTATCTTCCTTTATCAATTCATTTATCTATTACTAGGTTTGTAGCGATAAAGTTATTTGTTAAGTGGAATAGTACACCTTCATAAGTAAGTGGAATAACATGCGAATTTTCCCCGAGTTTGCCAACATCAGTCCAACTCTAGATCTTCACAAAGTGTTCAATGAGCATCATTTCTTTTGCCAAGCCCACTGAAGATCTTCTTAATTGCACGAAAGAGATGTGCAGGGTATAGAACCTTTCGAGAGAGAGAAAAAACATGCATGGACCCTTTCCTGAAACACTCGAGCTCAATGTCACTGACGGTGACGGTACTGGTAAAAAAAATTGTGGAACTTCATTTGTATAACTATATTTGTGCTACTATTGTGGAACTATATTTGTGGAACTTTATTTTTTGATGTTAAAATTGATTTGGGGCCTCTGTTTGGGGGCGGCGAGTGGGAAGAGGGCGCGCCCAAACGCGCCATTTGGTCCGGACGCCCCCCAAAGCGCCCGCGCCGGCTCAAATCCGGACACGATTTGGGGGGCGCGAGTAGAGATGCTCTAAGGGCATCTCCACTCGTCCCCCAGGCCACTTTTTGGCCAAATAGCGTCAAAATCTCCCAGTCAGCCCCCCAGGACGTCAAATAGCGCAGTTTTGGGCGAAATTAGCGCCGGCGCACCCAGGCCAAACCCGGTGCGATGGGTTGCGCCTTGGGGGGCGATTGCATGCAAAAGGCCCACTGTCAGTGTCCACCTCCTCTCTCTCCTGCTAGGCCCACCATGTGGGTACTCTCTCTCTCCAATCCCTCTCGCACGACCGCTCTCTCGCCTCTGCTCCCACTTCGCACCGCCCTCCGCTCCGGCATGCCGCTCCTCCCTCCGCCCTTCCCCGCGCCTCCTCTGCTCCGGCCCGCAGCCCCTCGCACCGCCCCTCCTCTGCTCCGCCCTGCGCCGCCCCTCCTCGAGCTCACCGCCCTGCTCCGCCCGGCTCGGCGTCCTCCCCCGCGCCTCCTCTGCTGGGCCGGCGACGGATTCGAGCACGCACGACCTCCACTTGGAGTCCCGGCACGGAGGAGGCCAGCCCGACGCGGAGGAGGCGACGGAATCGAGCTCGCGCGGCCGCCCGGCCTCGTCCGCATCGTGCGCGCCGAGCTACGTGGCCACGGCGGGGAAGGACGGCGACGGCTTGGACTCGAGCTCGAGGTGCTGGAGGAGAGGCCACCGCGGGATGAGCTCCGGCAGGCGCGCCTCATCGGCGGAGGAGAGCAGCCGGCGGGAGCGCGACGCGGTCGAGCTCGGTGGCCGCGGTGAGGAAAGGACTGGAAAAAAAAGCCTACGTATTGGGGGGGGGGGGGGGGGGGGACGACTGGGAAATCAACCCCCCAGGAATCAAATTAGTGCCGGCGCAAACTATTTCAGCTGAAAAAAGCCTCTTGGGTTTGCGCCACGAGTGGAGATGCCCTAAAAGTCATTTACTACTTCCTCCGTTTTCATTTAGTTCTGTTTTTTCAAAGTCAAACCTTTTAAATTTTGACTAAGTATATATGAAAAATATCAACATCTATAATATCAAATATATATAATATGACCCATCAGTTATCGCGTGGTGCCAAATCAACGGTATATATGTAAATGATGATGGGCACGCCATCCTCCGCGTCATACGGGCCGGAGAAAACCTGTCTTGGAACATCGATTTCATGCAGGGGGACTAGCATCTCCAAATGCATTTTCAGAAATTTGTCCGGTAAATTCTAAAATGTGTCCACAGGTTTGAGAGGTGCCGAAAATATGTCCGGCATCATAAGGGTGCTGTCAACCGTGGACGCAGCCGAAAGTCTCACGTAGCGTAAAGTCACAGGAAGGCATGTGGATGGAGGTGCCGATTTGTATCCTGGGCATGGAGCGAAGTAGTTCTCCACGCCAGAAAAACGACTTGACATTGCGCCTCCTCTCAAAGAATAACTGAAATCTTGAAAACATGCGTATGACACACATAGATATTGTATTTGAGCAACTAACCAGAATTAGGTAATAAGAGGAAAAATCATCACTCACATGCTAGACACAGAGCATTCCTTGTTAGTAAAAAAACTCCTAAGTTTAATGGTCTTGTGCTGCAATCAGTCCACTGTCAGGATTTCTATTGTTTGACCCGTGCTCTAGAATATTCTTCATGCATTTGGATATAATAAATATATGGGTGCCGCTACATATAAAATTATGACAATGTAGTTTTTTGCTTCATGTCCTCGGCAACAAGCACCATAGAAAATAGTCTTCAGTTTAGCACAAACTAGGAAATGGTATAGCAAATGAAAAGTACCTTAATATCCAATAAAAAACACGTGTCAACAATAATAACTTAAATCACCTAGTCACATTAGTACTATATTACTCAGTCTATCTACTTATTTTTCCAGTTATGATCCTTTCTACTTTCAAATTGTTCACATCGACGAGTCTTAGCATTGACCTAAAGATGTATTAGTAAGCAATTGGCACATTATTTGTGACAAAACAAGTAAGTTATATAAAGTATTAGATTTTAGTATAAATTGATAAACCTGAATGCTAATGAACCCACATGCCTCCCTTTCTTTCATGACGAGAAAAGAAACACAATAGATTGCTTAATTCAATGCAATGAGTACGTCTTCTGTCAACACGAATAGTACGCATGAGGAACCGTTTTTGTGAAGGATTCACGGCTATACATAACTCTGTACGCTGCATTTAGCGTAGCTCCGGTCATCCTCCCTCCTCCATGTTCTCATAGACCGACGACTGGAATAGTCACTGTGGAAGGCGGAGGAGAAGGCTGCACGTACAACAGAAGTGTGTAATTCGAAGGGTGCCCTGGGTGCACCGTGGATCGCTGGAAAGCGAAGAACATTTGAAGAATACTAAATTCAATACTAACATGGTTGTATGTGAATATTTGAGCGATAAATAGATGGTTGAAGATGTGAATGTATTGAACAAATTGTTCTTGGAAAGAAAATTGATTAAAACATTTATGGGTCGAAACAAAATGTTCAACACGTTGGAAGTTAATGGCTTACATACTACTCCCTCCGTTCCTAAATATAAGATGTTTTAGCATTTGTCCACATTCACATATATGTAAAATATATGTAGATGTATGTAGACATATTTTAGCTGTATGTATACTCATTTTAGTATGTATCTAGACCCCATGTTGAAGAGTTAAAACGTCTTATATATTAAAACGGAGGGTGTACCATGTAGGACCAACGTACATGTTAGACCCATGTAGGACGAACATCAGCCCATGTCGTCAAGAAATTGCGAAGTGGCATCGGCAAACGACGCTAATGTATTTCCTCACCACAAAGAAATAATTTCACAGACTTGATAACGTCAGAAACGGCGTCAGCGACGTTAGCGAAATTTCACACATATAACGCTTTCATTTATAACGTGAAGTTCACGCCATTATTTACGTCACAGAATACATGACAGATGGCCATCCGACAAATTTTGCATGTGATCCGTGACATTATTGAAATGTCATGAACCTTTAGGATTTGTGTATTGACAGGGTCGAGGAGTGGGGCCGTGACAAGCGACAAGGATGGAAGGGAAAGGAAATGTGGGGAGGGGC
Organism: Poa pratensis; assembly: GCA_947311845.1. Taxonomy (NCBI): domain Eukaryota; kingdom Viridiplantae; phylum Streptophyta; class Magnoliopsida; order Poales; family Poaceae; genus Poa; species Poa pratensis. The sequence continues at coordinate 9,953,476 of CAMZMU010000087.1, read as the reverse complement.
TAGGGTCGAAGAAAACCATGCATTGCACGCCAGAATTAGCCCGAACGAGATGCGGACGCGCGCGTACCAGGAGATGTTCACGAGAGGCGTCGCGGAGACAGACCGACATCGACGCCGATCACACTATTTGAGTGTCGTCAGTTCGAGTGGATGGACAGATCATAGATTCAACGACGAGCGACAGATGGAAGGTGCTGTACGTAGCTACAGCGAAGCAGTGGCGGACGCAGGAAAAAAGTCGAGGGTGGGCGCACCTCAATTTTTTTTTTTCACAAACCTTTGTGCGATTTTTTTTTTCCAAACAAACAAATAATAGGAGTAGCCAATTGATTCACAACATTGCACACAACTAGTTCCAAACAAACAAATAAACAGACTACACTACAGCCGTACAGGACAGTATAGGAGCATACCTTCCTATTCCCTTTCGTCAGAGGCAGCTGCGATAGGTTCCCTTTCGTCTTCACCGTCGTCTTGTCGAAGTTGATCTTGATACTCGCGGTTCCTAGCAGTAGCAAGGCAGCTATCAGAAGAATTCATTCAGACAGCACCATTCGCAGCCACTAGCAGGCATGGTGGCTCACCGGTGATCTGAAACTTGTGCGCCAGGGTGGCTGTGGCCTCGACCGGCGGCAGCGGCCATGGCGCGCCGAGCTCGAGCTCCACGATGTTGTCGAAGTCCGCGCTGACCACATCGATCCTCTGGAACACCTGGGATGCGCAAAACGCAGTAGAGAATGGAATTCGGTGTCACATTTTCTGAAACAGTTTAGGTTCAGTTTTCTGAAGATTGGTCCCGAGTACTACTGTCTACTGACCTGGCCTAGGGTGATTGGGAGGAGGCGGCCGGTGGGCGGGCCTGGGCGGCTGCCGCCGAGCGTCCGCGACGAGAACGCGCTGCTGTAGACCAGCCTCCACCGTCCCTGCAGCTTGTCGATGTCCTCGGCAAGGTCCACGGGGGCCGGCGCCGCCGCCTCGAGCTGCCTCGCCGCCGCGTCCGCTCGCTCCAGGTCCTCCTGGCTCGCCGCGAGGCCCCGGTTCAGCCCGGACACCGCGCTCTGCATCCACAAAATCACGCAAAGCAATCAAGAATCCATCAAGCTGTAGCGGCCAAGAAATGTCCGGCCAGCAGGGAGACAGGGGGGGCAGGGCGGGGGTCTCGGGGGAGCCCAGAACTTCGTCCGGCGGCCGGCGGCGGGGGGGCAGGGCGGGGGCGGGGTGGCAACCGACAGCGGGGATCGTCCGGCGGCGGGGGCGCTAGGCGGCGGGCGAGGGATCGAGGTCGAGGGGGTGGCGGCCGGCGGCAGAAGCTGCAGATCGAGGCGAGGGTGCCGTCCGGCGGCGCCGCGGCGGGGGAGCCAACAGGTCGTCCTCGCGGGCTCGTGCTGCAGGTCGTCCTCGCGGGCTCGTGCTGCAGATCGAGCAGAGCAGCAGGTCGTCCTCGCGGGCTCGCGGTTGGCTTCTCGTCAAAGCGTCCTGGGCTCCTGGCCACTCAATCTCTCCTCTCGTACCGTCGTACGCGTGCAAATATGGGGGGGGGCCAAAAAATTTCCGAAATTCTGGGTGGGCCACGGCCCACCCGGCCCACCCGCTGCATCCGCCAATGCAGCGAAGTGAGTGCAACTATTCGATCCAACAGTTCGTTCTTTGTGGGCGATCGGTGGAGGTGATTATTGCAGGACCATTCCGATTAAAGGGAAAGCGTGCCCATCGTTATGGAGCAACTAGTTGAATTGGCGCGGCGACACGCCGCGGCCTTGATGACAATATTTGTGATAATATGTTTATTGTTTTAGTTGCGTTATATATATTGTAAGTGAATGCGGTAGTTCTAATTTCCGTAATGTACTTAGCTGAATTTCAATTTGAAATCAGCATATCAGAGAAAATGAGTTTGTATTTTCTCGAAATACGTGTCTATTCAAGTTTTTTTTTGTGAATGCAACTACATAATTAGAGAATATTAACTTATATTGCTTCCAAATGTGTTCGACAAATCGAAATGATCAAATTTGGTTTAATTTTGCTATAATTTTCTTATTTAGCACTATATTCATAGGAAGTATATTATGGTTATCTGCAAATATTAACCACTTTGAGATTTAATTTAATTTTGAAAAATGGACGTATTCAAGAATATTTTTAGGATTGAAAACAGTTGAAATTAAAAGAAAGCTTACTTTCAAAAGTGTTCAGATTTCGTAATTTGTTCAAGTTGTAAAGTTCTGCAGTTTCGGATTTTTTTTACATCTGTAAAATAATCAGATTCTGAAGGCATTTAAATGTTTGAAGTATCCAAATTTTAAATTTGATCGTATGCTGTAAATAGTTAGTATTTAATTTCGTGGTCATTTCGATATATTGATGGATATATTCAAAGTCACTGATAAGTAGCATTGAGTAGTTTTTGAAAATTGTTCGAATGTCGTAGAACAATATATATGAATCGTCTCAAATTGTTTGGAGCATGTTCTATTTTTAATTTTTTTTCCCAGAAGAAAACTACGAAATTCATTTTTTTTGCAAAACAACGTAAAGGTGTCAAATGAGTTTTTAAATGTTATTTAAAAATTTTAAGGTTTGAAATAATTTTGAAAAGGTCACAAAGTATTTAAAATGGCTATTTTTTAATTTTTTTTGAATTCGGTCTGAATTAATTTGGAAATGTATTTCAAAAGGTACAAAAGTTTTTGAAAAACAGAAAACGAAAAAAAAATGAAAAGGCCGTCGAGCTGCTGAGCAGCCGGCCCAGCCCACGAACGGCCCAGCTTGCGGCCCAAAGCCGGCGTGACGCGGGCACGACGTCACACGGGGACGGAGCCGCCGCGGCAGCGACGTCGACGCCCGTGCCGCGCGACGGCGACCCAGGACACGCGGCTGGGCGCGTTTAATGCGCCAGGAGGCGGGCTACCCGGGAGCGGCGGCACCGCCCGTTTTGGGTCGCCGGAGCGGCGCCGGCGGCTCCCAAACGCGGCGGCGGATGCCGACGGACGGCGGCGATGATTGCGGTGCGACGCGGCCGTCCCAGCACGCGTTCGTCGGCGGAGACGAAGAGGGCGCGACGGCGGATGTCCCCGTTAGCGTAGATTTGAGCGGGGAGGCGCGTAGCACCGTCGCGGTGCGTCGGCGGCGGCGCCGATCTCCGGCCGCGCGAGGAGACAGGAGGAAGAAGGGGGAGTTGTGACGCTTTTGTAAAAAAGTCCCTCGATTTTGCAGAAATTACAAATACGTCCTTCGGCGGGGGGGGGTGTGCTGTAACAATTCCGGCCTCGCGTGGCTGTTTTTGCGAAACGCCCAGCGTCGTGTGGCTGACATATGGGGCCCACCGCGGCACTGTTCAACACTGTAGATGAACAGTGACATGAACAATGCCGCGAGCTCCCACAAGCCGCGATTCGGGCCAACTTTTATATAGTGAGTAATGATGAAGGGGACTGGGCCGTGGGCCGTGCTCATCGTGGCCTTGCCGTGGTCACTCCGGCGTGCGGCTCTGGCCCAGCCTGTGCAACTATATTTGCTAAGTACACTGTTCAGCTGGTTGGCCCGGAGCACTGCACACACTAATTGACCTAAAGTTTATCATGTGATGCCAAATCAAGCATATACCGAAATTTATGTGACGTACTGAGGTAATGATGACGGGCACGCCGAAGTACTGCAGCAAATGTACCATAGATCGTTCCTGCAGCAACTGGACGGCTCATTTTCTCTCTCTCGAAATGGACGGCTCATTTCGAACCGGACAACTCATGTTCATCTGATCATTGATTCTGGTTCCAACAGACGGATAAAGGGGTTAAGTCACTCAACCATTCACCGGTGACTTCGCTGATCTTAGTCTCTTGTCCATAGTCCGGGTTCTGAATTCCTCAAGGATGCTCGTGCGTGGACTATTGAGTTGTGATCCAGATTCATAGGAAGGCACTTTACAGATAAAGGCTAAGTTCTGCCGGAGCGGAGGCCTATCTCCGGGAGGCTTCGAACGCCTGGGGTGCGGGCGGAGGAGGCCCGTGATACTGATCAGTTTCGACCTAGACCACGCATATTATATACCTCTTGTAACTTGTAAGCCATCGCACATGATAAGTTCATTGTTGTAAATCCCCATCGTTATACATACACTTGCAAAAATATGCATGACTTGACGCTTCCGCATGACACTTTGCACGTAGTACTTGCAACAACATGCATGCCTTCACGCCTCCACAAGACATACCATGTGTAGCACCTACTGAGCCGGATCAAAATCAATCTCTAGAGGCCGAGGGGCGTCCAATACCGCCCCATGTCTTGGAAGCTCCTCGTTCCAAGAAGAGGGCGTCCCATATCATCATCGACCTTGACAACATAGTGCTGAAGACCATCACCATCTTAAGATCCTCCACTGCGCCGTCCACACTACCACGATACCCGCTGATACGTCTCCAACGTATCTATAATTTTTGATATTCCATGCTAATATTATATCCAATGCCACATGTTTTATATGCACTTTATATCATATTATGACATTTATTGGACTAACCTATTAACAAGATGTCACAGTGCCAGTTTCTGTTTATTATGTCTGTGCATTGCAGAAAAGGTCCAAAAATAAAAGTGCTCAGAAAAATCTGAAAAAATTACAGAAATTCTAAAACGCCAGAAGACTCCGGGAGCCAGAAGGACAAGTCTGGGGGAGGCCCACAGCCTCCACACCATGCCTCGGCGCGTTTGGGCCTTGGCCGCCCCCAGGGGTGGTGTCGTCACCTCGTGCACCGTCTCGCGACGCCCTTTGGACTATATATTGCCCCTTACCTAAAACTCACGAAAGAATCGACGATTTTCCCAGAAAAGTTCCAGAGCTCCGCCGCCATCCAAAACCCTAATTCGGGGGGACAGAAGTCTCTGTTTCGGCACCTTGCCGGGACGGGGAATTGCCCCCGGAGCCATCTCCATCGACGCTACCGCCTCCATCATCACCGTTGCTGCCTCCCATGATGAGGAGGGAGTAGTTCTCCCCCGAGGCTGAGGGCTCTACCGGTAGCTATGTGGTTTATCTCTCTCTCCCATGGTGTGATCTTTATGTGATCATGAGCTTTGTAATCTAGTTGAATCCATAGATGTTACTCTTCATTATCTTATGTGCTACTTGAGTGGTTTTATTAATGTAAACTCCGGAGTCACCTTTGTCCCACGGTGCGAAGTTGACAGTGTGCGCACCGTGTGTGGCTCTTAGGCTAAAGATTACAGAAATACTTATCATGAGTTATTATTTGCGTTGAATGTCTCTATGAAATTGCGGTGTTTGTCTAGTACTATTTAGGGCGCTCAAGTTGACAGTGTGGGGTTCCCTAGATGTGGAATGCGACTTTAAGGTGTGCTTTTATTGCCCTACGCAGTGGATTGGTGTTCGTTATCCAACGAGAGAATAATTCAGAGTAGCATAGTGAAGAGGAAATATCTATGTATTCAATTATATTATTATTGTTGAGAGTGTCCACTAGTGAAAGTATGATCCCTAGGCCTTATTTACAAGCATTGAAACACCGTTTACTCTCATTTTGTCTCATGTTTGCTTGCTGACATTTTTATTTCCGATTGCAATTACCACTTATAATCATCCATATCACTTGCATTTTAATATCTCTTCGCCGAACTAGTGCACTTATACACCTGACAAGTGTATTGGGTGTGTTGGGGACACAAGAGACTTCTTGTATCTTAATTGCAGGGTTGCTTGAGAGGGATAACTTTGACCTCTACCTCCCTGAGTTCGATAAACCTTGCGTGATTCACTTAAGGGAAACTTGCTGCTGTTCTACAAACCTCTGCACTTGGAGACCCAACACTGTTTACAAGAATAGAAGCGTGCGTAGACATCACCCGCCACCATAGAAAAACCAGGGCCACCACCCTGATCCCAAACTCACACACAACACGCCGCCCATGCGTGTCTGACATGCAACTGATGTCACCCTGACACGGCGATGAGCAGATTGGTGTCCACTATCACTGGATGGACGACCCAACTTGCCCAAGCACCAGGGTCACCGCTCTTGCCTGCCTTCGCCACGAGAGGTCATCGTAGCCACGTGTGTTTCCTCTAGACCAATGGTCACGTCCGTAGCGAGCAACTGTCCCCCACCGCCGATAACTATGTGAGTTTTTTCCAACGGCGCACTAGCGGCAACAAGGAAATGGGACAGAGGAGAGGGCCGACGTTGGTGGCTACTACCGTAGGAGCCACTAGAGTCACCCTTGAGCAATGCAGGGGTAATCCTATGTTCTCGGGTCGCTCCCATCTGGTAAAGAATATCCTAATAACATTTTATGAATAAGCCGTTAATATTATGATTTCGGAAGTGGCATAATATTAAAATAAGGACGATTAAAGCTATTCACATTATTTGTATTTAATCAAAGAAAAATATTGTGGTGGGTGTAGAAATTTGTTTTCCTAGTTGTATAATGTGAGTATATGTGAACACCAAAATTTATTTGTTAGGTGTATTTAGTACACTGAGTAGACCATGGGCGGAGCCAAGATTTATAATTTGGGTGTACAGAGCATAAAAAAAAAATTCAAGCTGAAAATAGCATATATAATCATCAAAAACTAGTTTATGCCAGGCCTATCGATTTCTCGAAGAACAGCTGCGAGACCGCGAGACCTAGGTGCTACATGTGTGGTACTGTCTATTCTGAACTGCTCACGATCGATTGGGCATTTGAGAATTGGAGCGGAGCAGCCAAATGGGCTTTCTAGCGCTGGGTTAGCAGATTAGTAGGTGGGCTTTGGGGGAGATAGCGTCGGCTGCTCGTTCTGGGTTGAAAGAAGACCGAATTATTACAGCTAGCAGCGTACATCTTGTACCAGTCACAATGGCTACTAGCACAAAGCTTGCAGCTCTTGGCTTTGTTGTCCTCGTGAGCATTGGAGAACCTCGTGAGCATTGGGTTCTCCAATGCTTCACGTATGCTCGCAAGCTCATCCAGTGCCGGAGGAGGAGGAGGGGGAGGCGGAGGTGGTGGTGGCGGATCGGGTGGGAGCGGATGGGGCTCAGGATCCGGAAAAGGTGGTGGCTTAGGATATGGTGAAAGCGGTGGAGAGCCGAGTGACCAGTATAACTACCAAGGGAGCCAGTGAAGGAGCAGGAGTAGGTGCCAGTGGTGGTTCGAAGGGTGGATCCGGATCTGGTTTCGGGTTTGGCTTTGGCACCGGCACGGGTGCGAGTGGTTTGGCATCAGCCCCTAGCGGCCATGGTTATGCCAATGCTAATGGTAATGGTGGGGGTGGTGGCAAAGGTGCCGGTGCCAATGGGTCTACCGGAAAAGGAGCCGGAGAGGGCAGCGGTAAGGGTTATGGTGACAGTAGAATGGCAACAAATTCAGCTCCTGCTCCTGGTGTAGGCGTCAGCTACTCTGATGCTGGCGGTAGTGGTAATGGTAGTGGCGGCGGGAACAATGGAAATGGAGGTGGCGAAGGAGCCGGTGTTGGAAAGGCCGGCAGCGAAGACACTTCTGGAGGAAGTGCCAGTGGAAAGGGCAGCGGCAACGGTGGTGGCATAGTTAAAGGTGTCGCTCAAGGGCCAAGCGTCGGAGTAGGGACTGGTTCTGACTCCGGAACTGGACATACCAGTAGTGTTGGCTCTTCTGGTTCAGGCTATGCCACCGGAGAGGGTGTCGGCGCTGGTGGCGGCACTGGCAAAAGCGACAATGGTGGGACTGGCAGTGGTGGAGGCACCGGATTGGGATCGGGTGCCGGTGGATATCATTAAATTTCCTTTTTTGAACAAGCTAGAGCCTGAGCCCAACATGCATATTTTAGTATCTTCATTTTACTATTACACATGAGCTTACGAATTGGATGTCGCCTGGATTTTGCGCCACACACGTCCGTCAAAACGACAGTTGAAAAGCATGTCCAATAGACCCATTTTTAGAAAATAAACACAACAAAAAACTTGTACTATCTTGCCGCTTCTATTTACGGAGTTTATCTTTCTTCAAATTGGGGTGTGTACGAAAGAAAATTCTGTCGCACGACAAGGACGCAGGCCGGAAGTCTGGAATGTAGCGGGAAGAAGGAAGAGCCGTGACGTGTGTCCCCATGCAAACTCAGCTAGTTCTACAGATTTTTATCCTGGGCTGGGCACCGAGCGGGCGAGCTCTGTGCGCCAACCAAACCACCAGCGACATGACGCCTCCTCCTCCCACCACCACACTGTCACGCCCCTCCCTCCTCCCGATCTCCTCCGTCGTAGCTCCGCGTCTGAGGAACTTGGCGGCGACTCCGGCAGCAGCGCGTGGCGTCCGATGGCAGGGAGCTGGGATCGACAGCAGGAGGAGGCCGCGGCGGCAAGGGAGGTGCTGGGCGGCGGTGGTGGAGGGAGAGACCGGCACGCAGGAGGACGGCGTGCTGTTCCCCAAGGAGGGAGGCGAGCCGGCGGCGGACGGGGCCGCGAAGTACGACTGGCAGGAGGAGTGGTACCCGCTGTACCTGACGAAGGAGGTGCCCGATGACGCGGCTCTCCCGCTCACCGTGTACGATCGGCAGCTCGTGCTCTACCGCGACGCCGACGGCGTGCTCCGGTGCCACGAGGACAGATGCCCGCACAGGTGCCATGACATCGCCTTATCTGAAAATTCTCGATCATTTCCTGCTCTCTGTTCAGTCAGTATCATGTCTGTCGTCTTCTTGTTACATAGTAAAGTAGCAAAAATAGTACAATTTGTCTACCAAAATTAAGAAATCCGTCTTCAGTCGAGCAGATTAAACCTTCATTATCCATAATTAAGCTAGAATACTAGTGACATAGCTGGTCTACCTCACTAACACCTCTGTTTTAAATAGCCGGCTATCACCCGGCTATAGCCTCGTGATAGGGTCTGCGCTATAGATAAGTCCTTCGTAGGCTAAAAAGGTAATAGCCGCTAATAGCCCGGCTAAATGAATTTAGCCCCAATTTGGCCCCTTAGCCGCTATATTCCTGCACAAGATCCAAAAAATTTGGATCAAAATTTGTATCGCTTGGGTCAAATTTGTATCTCTCGGTTCAATTTCGGCGTCCAAATGTCAACCCTAGTCCTAAATTCTTCTCGTTTTCTCCTCTCTCTGCCGAAAATAGAACCAAGAGGGGCGGCAGCCATGACATCCGTGAATTATTGATATATATATAAATATATGATGCCTAAATATTTTTTTTCATTATTTAGCAGAACGGCTATAAGACCGTAGCTGCGCTATAACCCGGTTATAGCCTTTCATAGCTTCTGAAATCGCCGGCGCTAAACACAATAGCCGGCTATTTTAAACAGAGACTAACACTAACATGAACCAAACGTGCATGATCGACCGTCAGGTTAGCCAAGCTGTCGGAAGGGCAGCTCGTCGACGGCAAGCTGGAGTGCCTCTACCACGGATGGCAGTTCGACGGGCAGGGCAAGTGCGTCAAGATCCCACAGGTATCCTCCCAGCATTTTTATTCCATTGTTTCATGGGGTGCTACGTATCCTATCAGAATCATGAATCCTGTGTGATATGTGTGCAGCTGCCTGACGGCGCGAAGATCCCGCGGAACGCGTGCGCGCGCAACTACGAGGTGCGGGACTCCCAGGGCGTGGTGTGGGTGTGGATGTCGCCGTCGCACCCGCCGGACGCCAAGAAGCTCCCGTTCTTCGAGCCGTACGCGCGGCCGGGGTTCAGGGACCTCTCCACCGTCCACGAGCTCCCCTACGACCACTCCATCCTGCTGGAGAACCTCATGGACCCGGCACACGTGCCCATCTCCCACGACCGCACCGACTGGACGGCCAAGCGCGAGGACGCGCAGCCGCTGGCCTTCGATGTCGCCGAGCGCACCGCCCGCGGCTTCGCCGGCCACTGGTGGCGCGCGCGCTCCCCGCACCTCCGCAACGCGCTCCGGTTCGAGGCGCCCTGCGTGCTCACCAACACGCTGGAGTACACGGACAAGGACGGCAAGGAGCAGTGCTTCTCGGCGCACTTCCTGTGCCGGCCGGCGGGGCAGGGGAAGTCCATGCTGCTGGTGCGGTTCGGGTCCACGGCGAGCTCGCCGCTCACCAAGGTGGTGCCCAGCTGGTACATGCACCAGAACGCGTGCAAGGTGTTCGAGCAGGACATGGGGTTCCTGTCGTCGCAGAACGAGGTGCTGATGAAGGAGAAGGTGCCCACCAAGGAGCTGTACCTCAACCTCCGGTCGTCCGACACCTGGGTGGCGGAGTACCGGCGGTGGATGGACAGGGCCGGGCACGGCATGCCCTACTACTTCGGCCACAGCACGCTGAAGACGCCGGCGTCGCCGGCCGTCGTGGAGCAGGCGCCGGCGGGGGCCGTGGCCGGAATCTCCGCGTCATTCCCGGCCAAGGGCGGGATCGGCACGCAGCACGCGCCCAACCCGACCAACAGGTACTTCCGGCACGTCGTGCACTGCAAGGGCTGCAGGGACACCGTCCACAAGTACACCGCCTTGAATAACGCCTTCGTCATCCTCGCTACGGTGGCGGCGGCCACGGCCGTCCTGGCGGCGACCAGGCAGTGGAAGGCCGTCTTGCTGGTGTCCGCCGCCATACTTGCTGCGGCGTCGTACGCGTGTGGCTGGGTAGTTTCGTTGATTACAACCAACTTCATTAGGACGCATAGAAGGTTGTGATAAGATTAGATTACACTGGCCGTGCACTATGTTCTAGTCAGATAGAAATATTTTCTTCATTTTAGCTCTCGTATATTTGTACCTATCTATATATGAGTAGCATTTTGCTACAGAGTTGCATTATAGCAGCAAGTATGGCGGCGGACACCTGCTGGTCCATTGCCGCTTCACGAGAAGGATCTGGGATCTGATTAAAGGTTGGCTAAGTCTTCAAAACGTCAACACCGGAGATTGGTCAAACCTCAGCTTCAACGAGTGGTGGCTTGCAATGACCAATGTTACTCCACATCGCAAGGCCGTCGCCTCTCTCACCTTGCTCGTCACTTGGGAGGTGTGGAACGAACGCAACGCTAGGGTGTTTAACAACAAGAGTGTGCCGTCGTTAGTCCTCTTAGACAAAGTTAAGAATGAGGCCCGTTTGTGGGTTCTAGCGGGTGCCAAATGTTTGGGCAACTTGATGTCGCGAGAGTAGTCGCGTTGTATTTTGGGCGGTCACAAAACTTGCCTTCTTGCAATCCTCCTCTTAATTAATATATGGGGCAAAGCTTTTGCCCCCCGTTTCTAAAAAAATTATAGCAGCAGCCAGTAAGGATATGAACTGCTCAAGAAACCATGGTCTTGAAATACAGTCATACAAGACAGTGAGTTTAAATGTCAACGTTTCTCAGAATGCAAGACATCAATCTAACACAAGTAAACCAGACTCATATATATACACAAAGACTGTTTCTTCACAGGTCAAATACCGGCACAACACCTGAAGTCACATATTATGCAGACCAGACTCTTAAGTCTTAACAATGTTACACAAACACCGGCTAGTTGCCATGGGTTTGCTCACACAATATTACAGACCGAATACATATAGTCAGCTTAGCTATCACAGCCGACACACTCGATAAGTGGGTGCTCCAAACAGATGATGCACCCTTGGCAGGTAAACACCTCAACCTAGAATTCCCTGTCAGGGAACAAGAGGGGTGCGACGAGAGACCAGATGAATAGACCGGCGGTTGCCCACTGGGTCGCAATCCTGACCCAGACTGATGGCCACCCAACATCAACAAGCTTGCCACTCTCGCCAACTGAGGTTGACCAGCCAGTCAAGAGCATCGCCGAGTACATGCTTGCCAGGGAGAAAATGAGGTGGAAGAAAGAGTACGAGTATGAAACTGGCTTTGCCACCTCCTTGGTTTCCTCCTCATCAGCCTTGCTGAAGGGGAGCAATGGCTTGTCGGCACCTGAAGAAAATGTCAACAAGTTTAGCAACACACACACAACTACATAATTAGTTCAGTAGCATGAGAAGGCGAATCTAACCGGCACGTGGTGAGTCTGGTGCTGAGAGCACAGTTGCAGAAGAGCCGGCACGAACAGCAGAATAGACCACAGAAAGGATGGTGGTACACAATCCCAACGTAAGGCTACCAGTTGACATAGCTTTGGAGTGATTGTGAAGCCCGTTGCACTCGTAGTCCCTTGGCTCACTGGAGAGTCCACTGTAGCACAGATAAGTGCAGTAGAGGCCGATAACCGATGCAGGCAACAGGCTTCCATTGACCTGACAAAATCATAAAATCAAAAATTCATCTTTAATAAGAAGCAGAAAACTAATCCAGTGCACATGTAATAACTTGTGGCACAGCTATAAGCTAAGTCCTAAAAAAATCTGGATGGCAATTATCATAATGCACAAACACATATCATGTGAACTTTTCATGGTATAACCACAACAACATTCTGGATCAACCATTCACTAAAATGGCTAAGTTCTAAGACAACAAGAAAGTGACAACAGAATACCTTCGGGTGCAGCGCAACAATAGCGAATACAAACACAAGAATCAATGTGGAGACAATGAAGAACATATTGAGTCCGCAGTCCTGTCCTGATGGAGTGAACCAGTGAAAGAGGAGGCCCGAGAAAGCGAACGAGGCAATATAACACACAACCGAAACAACCAACAGAGCCATGTACCTGCAGTGATGAAGAGGAAGTAAATAAGAATATATCTAGAGAAAAGCAAGAAGCACTCTAGAAACCAATGGAATATCAGATAAAACAAGGGCAAAAGGGAAGGTACCAACCAGAACTGTTCATCCTTAGCGACCCAGTTCTCGTTCCATCCATGCACGAAGTCCAACAAAAGAACAACCTGAACTAGAAGGAACAGCCCAGATCCGAACTTGGATATTGATTCTGCAAAGATATATATAACTAAAGTAAGCTTCACCAACTTCGCAAAGATGACCATGCAGCGTCAATAAAGCAGAACAATATTAGTATACAGTATACAACACACTGACAGTTTAAATTATCAAGAAACAGCAAAGAGTATCATCAGTCTGATGGTTAGGAAATACTATTGCTTTGGTAAAGACAACAGCTAGATTGAACAAAGTCAAGGACGTGGAGGCCGAAGGGTTCCATTGTGCACAGTGCATGCCTTGCAACACAAACCCCACATGGTGAGATGAACACAAATGCAGTAGTACCAAATTTTATTTCACACTTTCCTAATTCAGTAGAATATCTGGCCAAACGTTGGAATAATAACCATATACGTTTATTAACAATTATTTTACTTCCTCTAGGATACGCCACTCCAACCATGTGTTCCTCAGGATATGCCATGATTTCTGGGGAACCTAGTTTATGTCTTCATAACTCGGAATATTTGTACCTTACGTTTGGTTTGCATATTAGTTACTACATGTTCAAATATCTTTTAAATCGAGTGGTCTCCATTCAGGAAACTCTTTCCATTCATTTTGTAGTGCAAGTATCTCCTAGTTCGTTCTAGGTTTGTCCTTCTTTTAGGTGATCATCAGAAGCATCCTTCAATCAAGTGTCTTCCTTTACCATCTCCACGATTATGTTGGCCACGTACAATACATATCAGGCAGCCTAAAGAATCCTGCAGGAGAAGAGGGGTTGACTCACTCACCGTAGAAGCTGACTACTCCGTTGGGCACGAAGAACATGAGGAAGACGATGACGACCCAGCAGAAGACCTTGGCCATCCAGCCGCCGTGGTGGAGCTTGTCGCGCGGGTCCTTCTGGTCCTTGATGCCGGCCATGATGGCGGCGAGGATGGTGAAGAAGAGGAAGTTGCCGAGGCTGACCCTGAGCACCGCGTCGGTCTCGAACCACTCGCGGTCCGGCGTCTTGCTGAAGTGGTTAATCCCTGCATCGGAAGGACGGTCAAAATCGAACCGGGGGCAAGCGAGGGGGAACGAGGAGGGGTTGGGCCTTGGGGGAAGTTAGGGTTCGTACATGGGATGGACTGGAGGAGGGGCGCGGCGACCTCGCGGAGGACCCAGGAGGCGAGGAGGGAGAGGGCGAAGAGGCCGCAGTAGGCGATCCGGGCGGAGCGGCGGCCGATGCTGCCGACGGCCGTGCGGCACGCCTCGCACGCGCACGCCGCGCAGCAGGACGCCAGGCACGACGCGGCCCACATGGTAGCTTCGGTGGTGGTGATCGATCGGGAAGCGGGGAGCTCGCGCTACGGTTCTGGTTTCGATTTGGGGATTTCTGGTGGGGAATTTGTGGGGAACGCGTGTTGGGGAGGGGACGGCAAAGTAGAGGAAAGGAGGAGGTGGATTCGGTTCCGAGTTGGTGTTGCCGGGCCGGTGGGTTTGGACAGGATAAGGGCACGAGCAGTGGTAACATACGCATACCACTGCCTCAAGGTTCGAGGGTTGAAAACCACGCCTGAGACCGTAAACTACCCAACGCTAAAGTTGAAGCCACCACTTAGTGGGTCCCTCGATGGTTCTGCTGCGTTCGAGCTTTTCTCTCGTTTTCCTGCTTTTCTCCTTGCTTTTTCGCTAGAGCGGCGGACTCCTCTGCAAGCTACACTGACACCTGCGAGGCTACTGCTTTCTAACCATCCTGGCATCCGAGCCTACGTGGACCTGCGGGGCAGTACGCTGAGGCGACGCGTTGGGCATTGCCCTAAGTAGACCGGGTCAGATAATATTTTCTGGCCTAATTAAAACAACGTTTGGTATTCGGATATGGATTATTGTTATTATTATATACTATGATTATTACGAGTCTACGACCTGTATTTTCAGTACTAAGGAACAAATATTGAACTGCATTTTGTGACGCCTCAAATTGACTCGAGTTTTCACATTAAAAAATGTAAAGTAAAGTTTCACAGAACCTCATGGTCGAGTGATCTTTGCAGAATTGCAGCAGTGAAGCAGAGGCGAGCATCACCTTGCAAGCGAGAGAATCCAGTAATTCACAAACTGTGCCAGATGTTTGCAAGTTCAGATAACTATTACAGGATGGTTCTAATGGTCCAAACCAAAGTCTCCTCTAACTAGATATCACATCCTTTACCTTTCACTAAAAACAGAGCTCCTAGTAAACACCGAGGCCATGCTGGAGACTGCAAGAGCTCAGGCCTCAGGGAAGCAGAGAATCTTAAGCTCCAGGCATTGGCATCAAAATTTTAACCACTTTTTCTCCTTCTCCTTTCTCGTGACCGCGTTGGTCGCCGAAGCATGCGTCGCCTCAGCATCAAGGAGCGCCTTCCTCGTCTGCTCCAGTTTCCTGGAGGCCGCCTCGTGCACTGCCTTGTCCTTGCGGTTCCGCTGCACCATCTCCTCCAGCTTCCCGACCTGGATCTTGAGCTCCTTTACTTCGTCGTCATACGCGAGCAGGGACCTCCTGTTATCTTCCTTCCTGGGGTGCCCCCGTTGCCCTGGCCTGGTGACTCTTTCCTGGCTTTGCCAGCCGAGCCTGACCCTCCGGCCGTGTCTTGGTTTACGAGCTGACTGTTCATGAAGCTGAAGACGGACCTCTCCGCTTCCTCGGATTTGGCGGCCCTGGCCAGCTCTGCGAACTTCTTGTCGCGCTTCCTTTTCCCGCCCCGGCTGCGCTTTTTGTCACGGCCTGTACTGCGGCCATCCTCGCCTGCGGTTGGACCGAATGCATGGTAAAGTGATTGCTTAGGGGGCAATACCTTGACCGGGATCGGGTCAACCATGCCTTGGCCAGACACACCTAGCCCCATGCCCTCCCGGTACCCCATTTTCGCCATCATTTTGGAGGCGATACCCCTGGTGTGCTGCTCCCACTTTGCAAAGATCACAGTCTCTGATTGAACACCAGCTAAATTTGTGGATTCTGAAAGGCCAACACCCTGATGAATGGTTTCATCCTCTTGATCACCATTGTCACTAAACCCAGATTCTTCCTCACTTGTGTCTCGTTCATCGTCATCTTCGCCACTTGCATCAGCATACTCCGGGATAGAAAGAGAATCGCCTGAAAGCCTTGCCCTGCTCCCGTCGTCTTGAAAGATAACATGACCAAGCTTCAGGTCATCATCCCATGACTCAAGTTCAGCTCTCCTCCAAAGACCAGAATGATGCCCAGAAGTTGCAAGTATGTTTGATCCTGCCAAGGACTGCTGCCATCTAGTTGGAGTAAACCGCTTCAAGGATGCAGTAGGAATTACAATACCTGAGGATAAGTTCTGAATTAGACATGCATATCGCTTTACCTGAAGGAACAACACCAGTACACACCATACATTATAAAGAAAAGAGAGAAGCAAATGTGTGCATACTGACAGATTACTCACCAAAATGCAATATGAATCAATCAAAGGATGAATTGATTTTATGAGGCCTACACCGCTACAGGGACTGATTATTGCTTTATGCAAAAAGCAAAAGGAACAAGAACTGAATAACTAAGCACATTTTTAAAGGGTTTAATCCTCCAAATGGTGACACAAGCATTGACATACCATGGGACAATCGGCAGTTACTATCAAACCGACACCGTTGCTGTTGAAAGAACTTGCACATCTGCACTATGCGCAGATTTGTATTAGTTAGTCTGTCGATAATAGTGTAACCTGTTCTGGGTATTATTACAGTTATATTAAGCAGCAGAAAGTTATGACCAAAGTAAATGTAGCTATAGGGTACCCACCTGTAACCTGCTCTAAGAGGGTGTTTTCTTCCTTTGTTATACATGTTTGGCTGGATGTCAGCGGGATGGAAGCAAACAGAGGTGCTATACGCTCAGGTTTTATATAAAAAAAATGAAGCAGATGGCTCATGGTTTCATTGTGAAGACAAGAACTGAACGTATGCTCAGTTCACATGGTTCTTCTACAAAAATGTACTGTTGCCTTAACCAACCACTAACTGAAAGAATCTGCGGAAATTGGTGCTGAAGGTGGAATTCAAAACAAATGAACAGCTTTGCAGCATAACAAGGATTTGTGTTGATTGTGCATGTGACCAATGGACAACTGAATTCGTTCTGCCTGACAACAGAAAGGACTTCTGTCGAAATTAGAATTGAGATCACTTGTGAAGAAACCTAAAATGCATATTTTGTGACAATCAGAAACTATTTCCTATAGTTGCTCAGTTATGCATGGCCATTCAACAAAACATTCAAACATGTCCTAACGGCTGGTGAGGTGGCCAAGTGTTTTCCTACAGGCTGGTGTGTCATTTAGCACATTGCTACCAATACCAATCATATTAACAGGTAAGAGGTTAAGACTGGTGGCTACCAAGCAGCAAGACTGGTATAATTCGAAAGATAATCTGTGCAAGAAAGATAGATCAAGTAGCATGACTTACCGACATGTTTTCTGATGTGGGTGTTAAAAATGAAACCCTTGCGTCACTTGAGCCTTCAAGTCCTATAACACGTCCATTATACCAACGCCCATCATTGTGCCTGAATCTACACTTAGATCCGACTGAAAATTCCTGGGGCTCCAATGGTTCTGGCTCAACATCATCTGGATCTAATGGCGCAATACCAGCTTCTGTGTCTTGTGATGCTGACCCCTGATTCGGAAAGATCTCATCGATCTGCTTTACTAGCCTAGAACGCTTCAAATGGAGAAGTGCCTCCTCTGCATCCTTAATCGCAGCAAGAAGTTCCTCATGCACCTGCAGAACAGGACATAGTTTAATTCATGCATTGACATATAAGAGCTAATCATCACTTCCACATGTATTGCTGTCATGCATTTAGCTAACGCCAATCATCAACGAAGAATGACACTTGAAAGAAATACGCTAAGACGCAAAATTCACCAAACTCTTGCTATGGCCACTCTCAAAGTCTCGATACTGCATGCCAATACATAGGTGCTGTGATACAAAGCACTAAAAGTCTTGTGATTTCTCAAGTTAGCTGCTACCAGTGAGACAAAACATGGGTTAGCTAATTCAACACCTGCAGCAATTTCCACAGAACAATCAAACTGGAACAATGGGTCAATGGCACGCCTTAAAAAGGAGCACGATCCTTTACCCTCGCCTCGCAAAACAGAACATTACTCGGTGTTGCAATTCACTGCTAATCATAGCGCCGCACATCCTGCCGAACGCCCTAATCCCAACAACTACTGTAACGTCACGGAAAAGCATGCAATCCATCTCCATCCAAGCACTCCCCACGCCCTACTCTTACTGACAGTCATTCAGATTCTACTCGTATGTAACAGCTACTCGCACCCTTATTCCCTAGCGCGAGGAATCAGGGATGCCCCCCTAAAATCCCCATTCCCTTGGGGTTAGTTAACTAGGACCCAAGAGCGATTCCACGAATCTGGGACCGTGCTACGGATTCAGGAACTAGCGCTGAGCCGCTGAGGTGACACATACCTCGAGGAGGTCCGCGTTGGATGCGTCGGCGGCGAGGGCCTCGTCGACGGCCTGGAGGGAGGACCGCTGCTCCTGCAGGTGCTGCTCCAGCTGCAGCTCGATCGCCGCCGCCTCGTCCTCCTCCCCCTCGCCCGCCATGGCGCACCGGTCCAGCGGTCGGTCGGGGGAAGGGGCGCCGCTTCTGCCGACGGTTCGATGGTCAAGTGTCGCCGCAAGGAACGGCAGGGCCGCGGCGCCGGGACGACGACGAGTGTTGGTGGGCCGGAGACGCCGTGGAGAAAAGACCACGGGCTGCTCCGGTGGCTTGGCAGCCTACCGGAGATCCACGTCCCTTCGGTCGGTTTGCCTGTCTGTGTTTGGAAAAAATAGATCATTGCCAATTTATCATTACATATTGTGGTGAGCAACCCAAACAAAATCAATATATCATCAAAAGATTTATCATTACATATTGTGCAACAATATACTGCATATAGTGAGGTTGACGTGTAACATAGTTTGATCATCCTTTTTAAACCTTATACTGTTATTAATGTGTGAATCATTGAGTAAAAACATGAGGTTGAATTTTGTTCAATGGTTTATCTATCCATTTAGGACTGCTTAAGATGCACATTTGCATTCAAAATGTTCAGACCTTATGATAAAGAAGATGCCGCCAATCCTAAAATCGAATCATGGACGGCTGAATTTAGTATATTTCCCACCAGCATGTATTTTCTCTTATTTGTAAAGTTGGCGATTAACCACTGGGTTCAGGGCCAACAGTCGTCTAGTTTGTTCTCTTCATAGTTAGGAAAACATTTTGTAACACTGTGTACCATCAACATGCTTTTTATTCAGTTAAAAAAAACATGCTCTTTATTTCCACAATGTTGTTTTGTTCTCTCCATTGCACCTGAACTTGCATATATAACATAACATCCTCTTTCCCTCAATCTCGATGGGGCCACGCTTTGTATAAAATGAGAATCCTAACCTGGAATACGCGAGGCCTTTAGAATGTTATGTAAAACGAAACGGTCTACAACTTCATAGATGAAGCAAAAGCAGATATACTCTGCCTTCACAAAACAAATCTGGTAGAAATTTAACAGTTCAAAGCAAAACACTTTCTATCGGCTAAATATTTAGATCAAGTTTACCAACCATCCGAGGGAGCCTCTGATGGTACTTTGATTGCTTGGAACAAGAAAGGCTACAAACTAGCTGTCATCGAGCAAAACAAATTTGCCATAAAAGCCACGGTAACGTCAATGTTGGATATTGTCACACTCTTCTAAATCAAGTTGTTTTAAGAGGACAAACAATAGGTAGTGAATTTGAATCTCCACCAGCTCTATGAGCAGAGTTCCACAAACCTAAATTTTTTGCTGAAAGCATAGCTACGTGCTGTCACTCAATCAAGTAGTAGCGTTGGCACGTCACTCGGCTCCTCGTCTCACTTCGGTGGCAATTTCTCCTTAGGCGCATGTCTCAGCAACACAAAACGAGGGTTTCGCTCGTCATAGGACTTGGCCAAACATCTCATGACACAAGCTGACGACCCATTCACATGAACAAAAATCAAAAGGGCTATCAAGATGGCACCACAGAAAAAAGTTTCGGGCTAGATGAGTTCACAAATGAGTCCTATAAGTTTGACCTCCATGATCTGAAGGGTGAGCCACCACAACTTTTAACTGCAGTGCATAGTAAGACAATCGAATTATCAAGGGTGAACCTGGCCAAAATTTCTTTACTGATCAAAATCGCTGACCTCTCTTTCTTTCTGCAACATTAAATCACCCAAACTCATAGAAAAAGTGCTAGCAAACAGTTTGCAGCAAAAAGTTCATAGCTCCTTTGATATAATGCATTGAAACGTGATTAATGAAAGTCTGACAGCAAGGGGTTTTCCCGAAAGATGGATTTGGTGGGTTCAACATTTGCTCAACACGTCTCAACCGCAATTAATGTTGTAACTACATTGTAGTTTAATATCATAAAAGATTTTGGCAGGGGACCCCTTGTCACTATGTCGACTTCACTTTTGTTCAATTCGAATAGTGTATCAATTAGAATTACATACTTATATCGCGCTTAAACGACTTTTGTGCGTTGCATGGCATGATCGACATTGCATCACAATTTTTTGGAGAACGTTCAAAAAATATCCTTAGTGTGTTTGGAAACATTTACTTCCTTTCATCATAATGTGATTCAGTAAGCTTATGATATCTAGGTCAACATCCACCTTTACGGATAACAATTTCGAATATGACTCTATTTCTTAACGCCCTACATTTGGAATATTGAGGCTGCACACAATAGGTTGACTCCATAAGTCGGGGTGTTAAGCTCCACCGTGCAAGGTGTTGAGCTTGTAGCTAGTACTATTTTAAATTTTTATGAGATTTGATATAATGTGCGAGTGGGGGTTTACTGCCCAATAGGCACGTGTGGTTTGTTATTTTGATGTGATCCTAGAGGCTAACTTCGAAACGAAGCGGAGCCCCGTCGCCGGAGTCTTGGGCCGAGTTGCCGAGTTGGACTGCAGCCGACTTAGAGTTTTACCACCATATACATCTCTTGTAAGCCGCCGTTTGGGATAAGTCGCAAGTTGTAAATCCCAGGCGTTTGTAACCTCACCCGATCATAGTGAAAATTTGCTGGCGCCTGTGGTTTTTTCTTTCCCATTGTTGGGAGTGTTTTTCACGTAAAATCTCGTGTCCCCGTTGGTTTGATCTCTTTTCTTCGTCGTTTATTTGCCTATCTTTGATATCAAAACATATCTGCTATTTGATTCCTCTTTATTGAAATGTAAGCCTTTAAAACTCTAAACTGTTATTTGATTCCTCTTTATTGAAATGTAAAGCTTAAAAGTCTAAACTTTTTCTTAATTAATAGATTCAGAAAAAGTTTTGTCTTTTCTTAAAAATATCGTCAAGTATCTTAATAAAGTTTAACCCCGGGAGATCTCTCCACCATGTTAAAAAATGCCCTTAAAGCCACGCGCGCGCCAACTCGGTCAACACCATCTTCATGAAAGCATGGTGAGAGAAGCTAGTGCGGTGGTGCCTTTCTTCATTGGTTTGTTGCCGGGTTTTTTTTTTTGCGGATGAAGATTACATCAACCGAGCACCTTACAGATAAGCCTAGAAACAAAGAAAAAATACAACTAGGTCCTTCTGAGCTCCGGCGCCTTCTTCGTCGCGCAGCACGTTCCGCCGGCGGAACCCGCCGCCTTCTCCTCCATTAGACCTTGGACTGGGAGGAGCCCTCCGACGGCCAGGAAGTCGACGGCACTCGGCACCAAAGCGCCTCCATCCCACACCACGACCAGCGCCAACTCGGTCAACACCATCTTCATGAAGATCTTCAGGTTCCAGCTCCGCCATCACGAACGCCGGCCCGAGGGAAAGCACGCCGCGGCTCCGAGAAGCGGCGAACGCGCTGGGGACGGCAGATCTGCCAAGAGCCTCCACCGGAGCACCCAGAGCAGAGGAGAGGACCACCGTCGACAAAAGCCTCTCCGGCCACGCCGCCACCTCCACAGCGCCGCCGGCAAGCACCCCACGCACACCTAGGCTATGTACACGCCGGGATCCGTTGATTCCCCGTCCTCCTGCCGCCGGAGCGGCCGTCGGAGGGCGAGGAATCCGACGAATCGCCGGTGGCGAGCTGGTTCGCACGGGTTCGCAAAAATCACCTCCTTTTCACTGTAGATGGGGAAAGGAGGAGAGGTCCAAGCTCTCTCCAGTGTCATCAGGTTTGTTGCCGGGTTTATGGTCATATTATGTGTCCACCAATCTTTTTTGCTTAACATGGATATATAAGGACATTAGAGAGCTCGGGTCTGCTAGGATTATATTATTTAAACATGGAGCGTGTTACACATGGAGAGCGATTTAGGAGAGTTCAGTTGCACTGGAATCATACCCTGGGGTGCTCATGAAAAATACTGCTCCCTCTGAGACCCTTTAAACAACTACTTACCAGTTATTACAAGTACATCGTCTCACGAGCAATAAGGCACCCGTTTCAAGCGACGGGATGGCTCATTGTGGCTGCATCGAAGCACTCGTCGTCCTCCTCCTAATCTCATCTTACGTCAACGCGGCCTTTGCCGATGCAGTGCTTGGCCGGAAGGCTGGCACCATTGCCGATCTGGCGGCGGCGGCGGCAACGCCAGGGAAGTACGCCGTGATCTTCGACGCCGGCAGCACGGGCACGCGCGTCCACGTCTTCAGGTTCGACGAGAAGATGGAGCTGGTCAAGATCGGCGACGACATCGAGTTCCTTGCTACGGTAAGCACGCACCACAATCACGCATTCAACTGTGTTAATCTCTTTATTCATTTGCTGGTGCGCACGTACGTAAGTGCAGGTAGAACCGGGACTGAGTTCATACGCCGGACGGCCCAAGGAGGCTGGGAACTCCATGCTACCTCTGCTGGAGAAGGCCAGCAGCATTGTGCCTCGGGGCTCGTGAAAAAAACACCCGTTAAACTAGGGGTACGTTCTTAACACCCGTTAAACATATTTCAAAACGGAGGTAGTAATTAATAACCCGGGAAAAAATCTTAGACATATTTACCAATCGGATGTGCAGGCAACGGCTGGACTCAGACTTATCGGAGATGAGAAAGCAGAGCAAATCCTTCAAGCGGTAATTTCCATCTCTTTGCGATGCTGAGCTTAGAGAACATTCTACTCATGTTTCAACAGCTGGTTAGTAGGATTGAAAGGCGATTAGTTTTGTTGAAGTGATTCGTAATACAGGTCAGGGATGCTGTCCACACAAAGAGCAAATTTCAGTACAATCCTAATTGGATAAATGTTCTCGAGGGATCTCAAGAAGGATCTTACTTGTGGGTAAGTACTACTACACGTCCTTAATCTATCCACATACATACAAACTGTTTGGTACGTTTAAGCGACATGGATATTGCACTTGCAGGTTGCTCTAAATTATCTGTTGGACAAACTGGGCGGGGACTACGCCAAGACGGTAGGTGTGATCGACCTTGGAGGCGGGTCTGTGCAAATGGCATATGCCATTTCTCCAGATGCTGCTGCCGCAGCTCCAAAAGTGCCTCACGGAAAGGATCCCTACGTTACTAAAGAGTATCTAAAAGGAAGAGATTACAATGTCTATGCTCACAGGTTGGACCTTACCTCCTTCTTTGTTTACATCCATCTTAACTACCGCGGTACTTCCTCTTTTCGAAAAAAATAAACATGGTAGCTTCCCGAATTAACCTCTTTATGAATTGTAAATATTTGAACTAAACATGTTTATTGCAGGTACTTACAAGCTAGGGTTAAATTTGCACATGATTTACGGTACTAGAAATTTATCAGAAATGCAAAACCAACTATTATGTCTTTCAAGAATAATTAAAGTTTTATTAAATCACATATTATGATGTCTATTATAGTTAGGAAGATCGGAATCAAAACTTAAGTATGTGCATTGCATATAAAAAGGGTAAGTGGTATGTGCAGAATACATATATAGGGGCCAGCAAACGTTCTTCCCGAGATCCAAAATCAGACAACTTGGTCCTTAAGCCCAAAAACTATGTTGTACTCAAGGTTTTGGTTCCTGAATTTTTTTCCTAGGGTGTTCGGGATTCACGTTTACCGCGGTAATCAAGAAATCACTGATGGTTACCGAATAAATTTAAAATCAAATTATGAATACAATTTTTTTCAGGAAGTGTTATTTCGCTTTTAAACTCTAACTCGACACAACCTTGCAAGTAGCATAGTGTTTGACTCGGTTCGGTCTGAAAACACCGAAAGGTTACTTGTAATGAACTTATTTTATAGAGGTAATAACACTGGGCGATATAAATATTTGCGTTGCGCGTGTAAAGTAATATAACAACTTGAAAAATGGGGTAACCGTCCCGAAAACTTGTGAGTGGTGCAAGACTAGTGCAAATGATTCTGATGTGGATACGTGGCAGCGTTTTTTTGCAAAAACACCCATGGACATTTTTATCTAACACATTTGACCCTTAGTGATGTCTTACATGTGGGTCCCACCTGTCAATGGTGGAAGAAACAATCAAAATTATATACGGTGGGTGGAGATTTGAACATAAAACTTACTATTACTGCCCACAAACATTTTCCACTACCCACCCGTCAGTTTTGCACAACGACGCAAGTTTTCAGACCAATTGACCCCTTTTTCAAATAGTTACATGACTTTGCACCAATGTAAGTACTGATATTAAGAAGTGATCCTAACTCACTTGGCTAGGGGAGTGGATGTACAACCCATCCACCTAGGCTTAAGTCCCCACAGACGATTTGGGTTCATATAATTTGAAACAAAAACTCGCTGGGAGCTTCCCCACCGCTTTCCTTTCAAAAAGAAAATACTCATATTACCTCTATTTTTTAACTTAACTAGAGTTTTTTTTATGAATGCACACAAAAATGTCCATCAAAAGGTAAAATGGAGAAATCTGGTGGGAAAAGTTAGATTACCACCATCACGACGCTAAACACAATCTAAACTGTATGAGTGGAGATTTTTGACTTTGAGATTCGAAAAATTCAATAAAAATATTTATAAGTTTTAAAAATCTAAAAAAATAATATATGTTGTTAATGATGTATCCCACAAACGGGGAAAATATCAATTTGAAATACTTTATATTTTCAGCTATACAAAAATGATAAATGTGTGGATCTGAGTATAGACACTTTTAAATATCCAAAATATACATGATTTTGCTATTTTGTGTAGCCCATAATACACATAATTTTGTATTGTGATTTTACATGGTTGTATGATGCATTATTGACTACACCCAGAATGTTGTTTCAGATTTTTTTTAACTTGTGAATATAGTTTTTAATTATTTAAAAAAATAAAGAACCACTGTAATCTGGGAGTCAAAATGACCTTTTTTTAAATTATCTCCCTTATACTATATATATGCAAAGCCCCATACCATGGCAAAACTGGCTTGGATTATGTAGCGGTGCATCCACGCCCGTGCAAGGCATCTGCGAATACTAAAGTTTAGAAATTGAGCACGAACACATGTACACACCCGACCCATATCTCCAAACGGGATGGCATGGTGGACCCCGGCCACCCCGGCCCATGCCGGTTAGTTGTTTGTCAGCATGATTTGACTTTGTGTCTACGATTCCCCGGCAGGTGCTAGCTATGACTCTGTACAATATAAGATGTTTTAGTTGTTTTACATGTTGTTTAGATTCAGACTAAAATGAATAGGCTTATACACTAAAACATGTCTAGATACATGTCTATACATGTGAATGTGAAAAAGATCTAAAACATATTATATCGTAGAACGGAGGAGGTAGTTAATAATAGTTGTCGTTGGACTCATGCTCAAGCCGTATTGTTGTCGTTGGTGGTAATTACCTCCAACCCAAAATGTCACTCGGATAAGAAAACTAACTCTGAACTTTCTTAGTAAAATCTAGTTAAAAGGTACGTATATCAAGCTTGCATACAAGGAGATCTAGCATACGGCACTCTCTCCTGTTTAGGAACGAAATGCACTACTCCCAAAAAAGAGCGAAAAACATTTCTTGATACCGAGCTCCAGTGCTCCTGATTTTTAAAAAAACCGAAAAGTTTATTTATTCATATCAAAAAATTATTTAAAAAATCATACAAATACATATACATGTCTACTATGTACGCCCAAATTTTTGGAGAAATATATTTTCATACGTGATCTACTCATCTACACAAAAAAGACAAATCTATCAAGTAAAATGAGTTCTTTTTTATCCTTTTCAGATCCATTATTTTGTGATTTTTGTGTAGACTACAATACAATGTACGTATTATTGAGCGAAACTATGCAGATATGTAGATAACATGTATATGTACCCGCGAATTTTTTACGGATTTTTTAAAACCTTGAAATACCATTTTCGAATTTTTTTTATAAAGCAGGAGCATTGGACTCAGGGAGCCAAAAGTCCGAGAAGCTACTAGCAGGAACTCAACAATGTTCTTCCTATTTCAGCTAAGTATTTGTGATGTTTCCATTTCAGCTACTTGCACTATGGTACTCAGGCTTCTCGAGTAGAGATCTTCAAGGCAAAGAATGAAACATTCAGCTACTGCATGCTGGCGGGATTCAATGGTATAATCAGCGCTAATTACATATACATAGAAAACCGGCCATCCTCTATTGGTTGAGTAATCAAGGTCATCTACTCATCTCCATCTGATATATTTGGGGATCCTGAAGGTAAATACACATTCAATGGAGAGCAATACGACGCCACAGCGCCACCACAGGGAGCAGCGTACGACAGGTGCAGAGAGGACGTGATCAAAGCACTGAGACTGAGCGCACCCTGTGAGACGACCAACTGCACCTTCGACGGCGCGTGGGACGGCGGCGGCGGAGCCGGCCAGGCCCAAATCTACGTCGCCACCAACTTCTACTACATGGCATCTCAAGTAATAAGAAAAGTAAAATGTGGATCGATCGAATTAATGACCTGTTCTGACTGTCTGTTCTGGCCTCCGATGGATCGACAGGTTGGCTTCATCGACGGCGAGGCTACCAGCGGGAAGACCACCCCAAGGGCGTTCAAGGCCGCCGCCGAGATGATTTGCCCGATGAGCTTCGAGGAAGCAAAAGCGGCCTACCCAAGGGTTCGAGCCAGTAACGCGCCCTACATCTGCATGGACCTCGTCTACCAGTACTCCTTGCTGGTGGATGGATTCGGTAAGCAGCTACTCCAGCTAGCTATAACGACGCATGCTGACCAAATGTGATATGAGGCTAATTGGTAATTATAGTTAGACTTGGTGTGCTAGCTGATATGATATGGTGTTGATGCAGGTTTGGAACCAACCAAGGAGATCACAGTGGTAGAGAAGGTGAAGCACGGGGAATACTTCATGGAAACCGCGTGGCCTCTGGGAGAAGCTATAGAGGCCGTCTCGCCCAAAAAGCGGCGCCAAAATCCTTAAGTTATATACCCTTAAGTTTAACCTATCCTAGCTAAATCTACATCTAATACTTCAATGAAGAAATTTCGGTTTTAGTCTGTCCCTGAACTTTTAAAAAAGTTTACTTTTCATCCTAAAATGTTTGTTTGGTCCAAAGTGGAAATTGAGCTATTGAAAAAGTTCAGATCCCCGTTTGACCAGAGAAAACGATGACATGACTGCCACATCCCGTCACCCTCTCGAAGCCGACCAGCTAGCTGCACTTTCCAACTTGAAGGAAGGAGCATGGCGACATGAATCAACCACAAGATTCATACAATGAGTGTGACTCCAATGGGATGCCACCTATAAGTGTGTGTGTGAGCAGGGCTATGGACGATTTGAATAAGCTCGAGGGTCGAAGAGAAAGAGCGGGGCAACATAACGGGCTATCAGGGTGACGAATGAGTGGGACGACACATGCGTTGCGGGGGGGGGGGGGGGGGGGGGGGGGGGGGGGGGGATGGGGGGTACAAGGATTTCGTGGGCAGATTTTCACACAATGGAGCGGACTTATGCATAATCGGTTACTGTTCGGGCTGGTGTACCCACTTGTGCGTGTCATATGTTGTCCACGTAAAAGTTTTTTCTCGGGTTAGATGTGGTATGGAGTTTTCCAGGGGTTCAAGATTTATTTCAGACTAAACAAAAGTTCTAGGAACCAGAGTTAACTTTCTCGGGAGTTGGGAGTGAGAAATAGACTTTATTCTAGTCAAACTAATGTTAGTGGTGTCCAGTGTCACATTTCCATCACATTTTGTGTAATTACATAGAAAATAGCACCGCTGATAAATCACTTTAGTCAGTCGAAACGTTTTCTTCCCCGACCCATGTCTTCTCTCTCTCATCTTGAGATCAGCTACATATATAGTGTTGATATACTCATATAATAATATATTAAGCGGAGTACGGTAGTTAACATCTAAAGCCGGCTATAAATCCTCTAGGTTAATATCCACCCAACATCATCCCCAAAGAGGAGAGATATCTCAAAGTCTAATGACTGGTCACCGAGCTGGGTGGCGTGTGCTGGGGAATACAGGGTAGGGGAGGGGAGGTCGGCGCCTGAGAGTAGAAGGAAAGGGGTCAGGAGGGTGGTGCCGACGAGCAGGAACATGTACCGAACTGTGTGATGGTGTGAGGTGTAGGACGGGGAGATGAGCCCGAGGGAATTAGATGTAGGGGATGGGAGGTCGGTGCCCGAGAACAAAAGGAAGGGGAGAGGAGGGTGCCGTTGGCGAGCAGGAACGAGTATGGAACCGTGCGCCGGTGGAAGGTGGAGGAAGAGGAGACAACGCGCGGGGGAATCGAGGTAGGGGAGGGGAGGTCGGTTCCCCAGAGCAGAAGGAAGGGGAGAGGAGGGTGACATCTGCGCAGGAACATGTATAGAATTGTGCGTTGCTGGAAGGTGGAGGACAAGGAGACATCACACTGGTAGAAGAGTGGTGCGGTGCGTAAGTTAGACGAGGGGAACAAATCAACCTGTAGCAATGCAACATATTTGCTAGTGGGATCTCAAAGCTAGGTACCAAAGATCTTTATCCAAAAGTAACTTCATTTAGGACATGTCACATAAAAGATATGCGATGTATATATTATAAAATAATTTATTTATAGGTGTATATGAATAAGCATAAAAACATCATATTATTAAGTAGAGTTGAACATGAATTAGATACAAAACTTTCATATAACTATTTACTTAACATTATTCTCAAGTTTCATTGTGTACAATTAATTTGTACGGTAGAAAAGACTTGAAATTTCCATTTTTACAAAATAAGCACTTGCAAACTCTAATAATGATGGTGATGATAATGATAATAATAATAAATCATTAGCGTTCTGATTATTTTTCTTTTTTACATTAGTCGTTAAACCTGACAAACGACAGATCTTTAAAATCACATTATCTGGACCTTTCTAATTACTTAGACATTTCTCATAAACTTTTGACACAATTAGGATTATACCCTTGCATTTTCAAGGGCTACCTAGTTTTATTGAAAAGGATAAGATCGTAGGTTGGTAGGCATAAATGTTGACCACCACATCGGCTCACGGAATGAGAGAAAAAACAAGTCGGAGGCCAGATTTTGTACTAGCTTTGCGACAGCCATCTTCTCGCACCCTGTTGACAGGCTAGTACATCTAAGGGCCAGCTTGTAGACAGCCGGAATCATATCCTGACAGACTCGATCGTATAGATATAATTAATGTATGTTGTCAAGGTATCCTATGGTCAAGTTATATGGACATCAAGAAACATATCACGTGACCTACGAAAATCAGCAGATTTAAACTAGTAAGTTTTTCTCATTGCGATGTCCATGGAAAAACATTTTTTCAGATACCGAGAAATTATTCCGACGGTTTACAAGTTGACCATGGGGTACCTTGGCAGCATACATTAATTATCATCGAAAGACGATCGAACATGCATGTCAGGAGATATGATTCCGGCTATCTACAAGGTGACCGTGCATGTGCATGTGTGCTAGCCTAGAGTGTTCACGCTAAGGAGACACCTAGGTGAGCTGGTTTGAGAAGCTCACTGCTAGTATAAATAACCATCCTTTGTATCAGTTTAGACACACCAGCATAAGAAAAGCAGCAAGTTTCGCTGCACCAAAACCATTTATATGAACATTGCTTAGAGTTGAGTTGTGTCCACAGTGCTAAGCGTGAGTAGCTAGTTTAGAAGCTGACATTAACATGGACAACTCATCCGCAATCAGCATTTCATCCGCGTGGTTCGCCATGACTCTTGTTTTCA